>PYUH01004034.1:2312425-2407112 GCA_016808085.1 Suaeda aralocaspica | reverse complement strand
AAATTCCAAAACAGCTAATTTGAATTAATGAACAGCTAAAACGCGACTTTCAAGGTCTGTTTTTCATAGCATTTTAATGATTTTTAACTTCTGTTTTCACGAAAGTTTCCTCTTTTACCATGATTTAGAGCCCTGTGAAGTCGAAATAACAAAATTTGAAAGTTTGAAAATTCCAAAATTGCCCATTTTAATTAAAGAATTGCTTCAACCCGACTTTCAAGACCCATTTTTCATAGCATTTTAATGATTTTTAACTTCTGTTTTCACAAAAGTTTTCTATTTTTCCATGATTTAGAGGCCTGTGAAATCAGAATAACAAAATTCAAAATTTTAAAATTCCAAAATAGCCAATATGAATTTATGAACCGCTAAAACGCGAATTTCAAGGTCTGTTTTTATAGCATTTTAATGATTATTAACTTCTGTTTTCACGAAAGTTTCCTCTTTTACCATGATTTAGAGCCCTGTGAAGTCGAAATAACAAAATTTGAAAGTTTGAAAATTCCAAAATTGCCCATTTTAATTAAAGAATTGCTTCAACCCGACTTTCAAGACCCATTTTTCATAGCATTTTAATGATTTTTAACTTCTGTTTTCACAAAAGTTTTCTCTTTTTCCATGATTTAGAGGCCTGTGAAGTCAGAATAACAAAATTCAAAAGTTTAAAAATTCCAAAATAGCCAATTTGAATTAATGAACAGCTAAAACGCGACTTTCAAGGTCTGTTTTTCATAACATTTTAATAATTTTTAACTTCTGTTTTAACAAAAATTTCCTCTTTTTCAATGATTTAGGGGCATGAGAAGTCGGAATAACAAAATTCAAAAGTTTAAAAATTCCAAAATAGCCAATTTGAATTAATGAACAGCTAAAACGCGACTTTCAAGGTCTGTTTTTCATAGCATTTTAATGATTTTTAACTTCTGTTTTCACGAAAGTTTCCTCTTTTACCATGATTTAGAGCCCTGTGAAGTCGAAATAACAAAATTTGAAAGTTTGAAAATTCCAAAATTGCCCATTTTAATTAAAGAATTGCTTCAACCCGACTTTCAAGACCCATTTTTCATAGCATTTTAATGATTTTTAACTTCTGTTTTCACAAAAGTTTTCTCTTTTTCCATGATTTAGAGGCCTGTGAAGTCAGAATAACAAAATTCAAAAGTTTAAAAATTTCAAAATTGCCAATTTGAATTAATGAACAGCTAAAACGCGACCTTCAAGGTCTGTTTTTCATAACATTTTAATGATTTTAAACTTCTGTTTTAACGAAACTTTCCTCTTTTACCATGATTTAGAGCCCTGTGAAGTCGAAATAACAAAATTTGAAAGTTTGAAAATTCCAAAATTGCCCATTTTAATTAAAGAATTGCTTCAACCCGACTTGCAAGACCCATTTTTCATAGCATTTTAATGATTTTTAACTTCTGTTTTCAAAAAGTTTTTCTACTTTTCCATGATTTAGAGGCCTGTGAAGTCAGAATAACAAAATTCAAAAGTTTAAAAATTACAAAATAGCTAATTTGAATTAATGAACAGCTAAAACGCGACTTTCAAGGTCTGTTATTCATAGCATTTTAATGATTTATAACTTCTGTATTCACAGAAGTTTTCTATTTTTCCATGATTTAGAGGCCTGTGAAATCAGAATAACAAAATTCAAAATTTTAAAATTCCAAAATAGCCAATATGAATTTATGAACAGCTAAAACGCGAATTTCAAGGTCTGTTTTTATAGCATTTTAATGATTTTTAACTTCTGTTTTCACGAAAGTTTCCTGTTTTACCATGATTTAGAGCCCTGTGAAGTCGAAATAACAAAATTTGAAAGTTTTAAAATTCAAAAATTGCCCATTTTAATTAAAGAATTGCTTCAACCCGATTTTCAAGACCCATTTTTCATAGCATTTTATTTATTTTTAACTTCTGTTTTCACATAAGTTTTCTCTTTTTCCATGATTTATAGGCCTGTAAAGTCAGAATAACAAAACTCAAAAGTTGGAAAATTCCAAAATTGCCAATTTGAACTAATGAACAGCTAAAACGCGACTTTCAATGTCAGGTTTTCATAACATTTTAATGATATTTAACTTCTGTTGTCACAAAAGTTTTCTACTTTCCATGATTTAGAGGCATGTGAAGCCAGAATAACAAAATTCAAAAGTTTAAAAATTCCAAAATAGCCAATTTGAATTAATGAACAGCTAAAACGCGACTTTCAAGGTCTATTTTTCATAGCATTTTAATGATTTTTAACTTCGGTTTTCACGAAAGTTTCATCTTTTACCATGATCTAGAGCCCTGCTAAGTCGAAATAACAAAATTTGATAGTTTGAAAATTCCAAAATTGCCCATTTTAATTAAAGAATTGCTTCAACCCGACTTTCAAGACCCATTTTTCATAGCATTTTAATGATTTTTAACTTCTGTTTTCACAAAAGTTTTCTATTTTTCCATGATTAAGAGGCCTGTGAAGTCAGAATAAAAAAAATTCAAAAGTTTAAAAATTCCAAAATAGCCAATTTGAATTAATGAACAGCTAAAACGCGACTTTCAAGGTCTGTTTTTCATAGCATTTTAATGATTTTTAACTTCTGTTTTCACGAAAGTTTCCTCTTTTACCATGATTTAGAGCCCTGTGAAGTCGAAATAACAAAATTTGAAAGTTTGAAAATTCCAAAATTGCCCATTTTAATTAAAGAATTGCTTCAACCCGACTTTCAAGACCCATTTTTCATAGCATTTTAATGATTTTTAACTTCTGTTTTCACAAAAGTTTCCTCTTTTTCCATGATTTACAGGCCTGTGAATTCAGAATAACAAAATTCAAAAGTTTAAAAATTCTAAAATGGCCAATTTGAATTAATGAACAGCTAAAACGCGATTTTCAAGGTAAGTTTTTTATAACATTTTAATGATTTTTAACTTCTGATTTCACGAAAGTTTCCTATTTTACCGTGATTTAGAGCCCTGTGAAGTCGAAATAACAAAATTTGGAAGTTTGAAAATTCCAAAATTGCCATTTTAATTAAAAAATTACTTCTACCCGATTTTCAAGACCCATTTTTCTTAGCATTTTAATGATTTTTTACTTCTGTTTTCAGAAAAGTTTTCTATTTTTCCATGATTTAGAGGCCTGTGAAGTCAGAATAACAAAATTCAAAAGTTTAAAAATTCCAAAATAGCCAATTTGAATTAATGAACAGCTAAAACGCGACTTTCAAGGTCTGTTTTTCATAGCATTTTAATGATTTTTAACTTCTGTTTTCACAAAAGTTTTCTATTTTTCCATGATTTAGAGGCCTGTGAAGTCAGAATAACAAAATTCAAAATTTTAAAAATTCCAAAATAGCCAATTCGAATTAATAAACAGCTAAAACGCGACTTTCAAAGTCTGTTTTTCATAACATTTTAATAATTTTAAACTTATGTTTTCACAAAAGTTTCCTCTTTTTCCATGATTTAGAGGCCTGTGAATTCAGAATAACAAAATTCAAAAGTTTAAAAATTCCAAAATAGCCAATTTGAATTAATGAACAGCTAAAACGCGACTTTCAAGGTCTGTTTTTCATAACATTTTAATGATTTTTAACTTCTGTTTTCACGAAAGTTTCCTCTTTTACCATGATTTAGAGCCCTGTGAAGTCGAAATAACAAAATTTGAAAGTTTGAAAATTCCAAAATTGCCCATTTTAATTAAAGAATTGCTTCAACCCGACTTTCAAGACCCATTTTTCATAGCATTTTAATGATTTTTAACTTCTGTTTTCACAAAAGTTTTCTCTTTTTCCATGATTTAGAGGCCTGTGAAGTCAGAATAACAAAATTCAAAAGTTTAAAAATTCCAAAATAGCCAATTTGAATTAATGAACAGCTAAAACGCGACTTTCAAGGTCTGTTTTTCATAGCATTTTAATGATTTTTAACTTCTGTTTTCACGAAAGTTTCCTCTTTTACCATGATTTAGAGCCCTGTGAAGTCGAAATAACAAAATTTGAAAGTTTGAAAATTCCAAAATTGCCCATTTTAATTAAAGAATTGCTTCAACCCGACTTTCAAGACCCATTTTTCATAGCATTTTAATGATTTTTAACTTCTGTTTTCACAAAAGTTTTCTCTTTTTCCATGATTTAGAGGCCTGTGAAGTCAGAATAACAAAATTCAAAAGTTTAAAAATTCCAAAATAGCCAATTTGAATTAATGAACAGCTAAAACGCGACTTTCAAGGTCTGTTTTTCATAGCATTTTAATGATTTTTAACTTCTGTTTTCACGAAAGTTTCCTCTTTTACCATGATTTAGAGCCCTGTGAAGTCGAAATAACAAAATTTGAAAGTTTGAAAATTCCAAAATTGCCCATTTTAATTAAAGAATTGCTTCAACCCGACTTTCAAGACCCATTTTTCATAGCATTTTAATGATTTTTAACTTCTGTTTTCACAAAAGTTTTCTCTTTTTCCATGATTTAGAGGCCTGTGAAGTCAGAATAACAAAATTCAAAAGTTTAAAAATTCCAAAATAGCCAATTTGAATTAATGAACAGCTAAAACGCGACTTTCAAGGTCTGTTTTTCATAGCATTTTAATGATTTTTAACTTCTGTTTTCACGAAAGTTTCCTCTTTTACCATGATTTAGAGCCCTGTGAAGTCGAAATAACAAAATTTGAAAGTTTGAAAATTCCAAAATTGCCCATTTTAATTAAAGAATTGCTTCAACCCGACTTTCAAGACCCATTTTTCATAGCATTTTAATGATTTTTAACTTCTGTTTTCACAAAAGTTTTCTCTTTTTCCATGATTTAGAGGCCTGTGAAGTCAGAATAACAAAATTCAAAAGTTTAAAAATTCCAAAATAGCCAATTTGAATTAATGAACAGCTAAAACGCGACTTTCAAGGTCTGTTTTTCATAGCATTTTAATGATTTTTAACTTCTGTTTTCACGAAAGTTTCCTCTTTTACCATGATTTAGAGCCCTGTGAAGTCGAAATAACAAAATTTGAAAGTTTGAAAATTCCAAAATTGCCCATTTTAATTAAAGAATTGCTTCAACCCGACTTTCAAGACCCATTTTTCATAGCATTTTAATGATTTTTAACTTCTGTTTTCACAAAAGTTTTCTCTTTTTCCATGATTTAGAGGCCTGTGAAGTCAGAATAACAAAATTCAAAAGTTTAAAAATTCCAAAATAGCCAATTTGAATTAATGAACAGCTAAAACGCGACTTTCAAGGTCTGTTTTTCATAGCATTTTAATGATTTTTAACTTCTGTTTTCACGAAAGTTTCCTCTTTTACCATGATTTAGAGCCCTGTGAAGTCGAAATAACAAAATTTGAAAGTTTGAAAATTCCAAAATTGCCCATTTTAATTAAAGAATTGCTTCAACCCGACTTTCAAGACCCATTTTTCATAGCATTTTAATGATTTTTAACTTCTGTTTTCACAAAAGTTTTCTCTTTTTCCATGATTTAGAGGCCTGTGAAGTCAGAATAACAAAATTCAAAAGTTTAAAAATTCCAAAATAGCCAATTTGAATTAATGAACAGCTAAAACGCGACTTTCAAGGTCTGTTTTTCATAGCATTTTAATGATTTTTAACTTCTGTTTTCACGAAAGTTTCCTCTTTTACCATGATTTAGAGCCCTGTGAAGTCGAAATAACAAAATTTGAAAGTTTGAAAATTCCAAAATTGCCCATTTTAATTAAAGAATTGCTTCAACCCGACTTTCAAGACCCATTTTTCATAGCATTTTAATGATTTTTAACTTCTGTTTTCACAAAAGTTTTCTCTTTTTCCATGATTTAGAGGCCTGTGAAGTCAGAATAACAAAATTCAAAAGTTTAAAAATTCCAAAATAGCCAATTTGAATTAATGAACAGCTAAAACGCGACTTTCAAGGTCTGTTTTTCATAGCATTTTAATGATTTTTAACTTCTGTTTTCACGAAAGTTTCCTCTTTTACCATGATTTAGAGCCCTGTGAAGTCGAAATAACAAAATTTGAAAGTTTGAAAATTCCAAAATTGCCCATTTTAATTAAAGAATTGCTTCAACCCGACTTTCAAGACCCATTTTTCATAGCATTTTAATGATTTTTAACTTCTGTTTTCACAAAAGTTTTCTCTTTTTCCATGATTTAGAGGCCTGTGAAGTCAGAATAACAAAATTCAAAAGTTTAAAAATTCCAAAATAGCCAATTTGAATTAATGAACAGCTAAAACGCGACTTTCAAGGTCTGTTTTTCATAGCATTTTAATGATTTTTAACTTCTGTTTTCACGAAAGTTTCCTCTTTTACCATGATTTAGAGCCCTGTGAAGTCGAAATAACAAAATTTGAAAGTTTGAAAATTCCAAAATTGCCCATTTTAATTAAAGAATTGCTTCAACCCGACTTTCAAGACCCATTTTTCATAGCATTTTAATGATTTTTAACTTCTGTTTTCACAAAAGTTTTCTCTTTTTCCATGATTTAGAGGCCTGTGAAGTCAGAATAACAAAATTCAAAAGTTTAAAAATTCCAAAATAGCCAATTTGAATTAATGAACAGCTAAAACGCGACTTTCAAGGTCTGTTTTTCATAGCATTTTAATGATTTTTAACTTCTGTTTTCACGAAAGTTTCCTCTTTTACCATGATTTAGAGCCCTGTGAAGTCGAAATAACAAAATTTGAAAGTTTGAAAATTCCAAAATTGCCCATTTTAATTAAAGAATTGCTTCAACCCGACTTTCAAGACCCATTTTTCATAGCATTTTAATGATTTTTAACTTCTGTTTTCACAAAAGTTTCCTCTTTTTCCATGATTTAGAGGCCTGTGAAGTCAGAATAACAAAATTCAAAAGTTTAAAAATTCCAAAATAGCCAATTTGAATTAATGAACAGCTAAAACGCGACTTTCAAGGTCTGTTTTTCATAACATTTTAATGATTTTTAACTTCTGTTTTCACGAAAGTTTCCTCTTTTTCCATGATTTAGAGGCCTTCGAAGTTGGAATAACAAAATTCAAATGTTTAAAAATTCCAAAATTGTCCATTTTAATTAAAGAACTACTTCAAAAAATTCCAAAATTTTCCATTTTTCCATGTTTAAAAATGTTTCCAGTTTCTTATTTTTCCATTATCTAGAGCGTTGTGAAGTCGAAATAACAAAATTTGAAATTTTGAAAATTGCAAAATTGCCCATTTTAATTAAAGAATTGCTTCAACCCGACTTTCAAGACCATTTTTCTTAGCATTTTAATGATTTTTAACTTCTGTTTTCACAAAATTTTTCTATTTTTCCATGATTAACAGGCCTGTGAAGTCAAAATAACAAAATTCAAATGTTTAAAAATTCCAAAATTGCAAATTTAAATTACTGAACAGCTAATACGCGACTTTCAAGGTCTGTTTTTCATAACATTTTAATGATTTTTAACTTCTGTTTTCACGAAATTTTCCTCTTTTACCATGATTTAGAGCCCTGTGAAGTCGAAATAACAAAATTTGAAAGTTTGAAAATTCCAAAATTGCCCATTTTAATTAAAGAATTGCTTCAACCCGACTTTCAAGACCCATTTTTCATAGCATTTTAATGATTTTTAACTTCTGTTTTCACAAAAGTTTCCTCTTTTTCCATGATTTAGAGGCCTGTGAAGTCAGAATAACAAAATTCAAAAGTTTAAAAATTCCAAAATAGCCAATTTGAATTAATGAACAGCTAAAACGCGACTTTCAAGGTCTGTTTTTCATAACATTTTAATGATTTTAAACTTCTGTTTTCACGAAAGTTTCCTCTTTTACCATGAATTAGAGACCTGTGAAGTCGAAATAACAAAATTTGAAAGTTTGAAAATTCCAAAATTTCGCATTTTAATTAAAGAATTGCTTCGACCCGATTTTCAAAACCTATTTTTCATAGCATTTTAAAGATTTTTAACTTCTGTTTTCACAATAGTTTTCTCTTTCTCCATGATTTAGAGGCCTGTGAAGTCAGAATAACAAAATTCAAAAGTTTAAAAATTCCAAAATAGCCAATTTGAATTAATGAACAGCTAAAACGCGACTTTCAAGGTCTGTTTTTCATAACATTTTAATGATTTTTAACTTTTGTTTTCACGAATGTATCTTCTTTTACCATGCTTTAGAGCCCTGTGAAGTCGAAATAACAAAATTTGAAAGTTTGAAAATTCCAAAATTGCCCATTTTAATTAAAGAATTGCTTCAACCCGACTTTCAAGACCCATTTTTCATAGCATTTTAATGATTTTTAACTTCTGTTTTCACGAAAATTTACTCTTTTACCATGATTTAGAGGCCTGTGAAGTCGAAATAACAAAATTCAAAAGTTTAAAAATTCCAAAATTGCCAATTTGAATTAATGAACAGCTAAAACCGGACTTTGAAGGTCTGTTTCTCATAGCATTTTAATGATTTTTAACTTCTGTTTTCACGAAAGTTTCCTCTTTTACCATGATCTAGAGTTCTGTGAGGTCGTAATAACAAAATTTGAATGTTTGAAAATTCCAAAATTGCCATTTTAATTAAAGAATAACTTATACCTGACTTTTCAAGACCCGTTTTTCATAGCATTTTAATGATTTATAACTTCTGTTTTCTCAAAAGTTTCCTCTTTTTCTATGATTTAGAGACAAGTCAAGGCGGAATAACAAAATTCGAAAGTTTAAAAATTCCAAAATTGCCAATTTAAAATAAATAAAAGCTGAAACCAGGTTTTCAAGGTCTGTATTTCATAGCATTTTAATGATTTTTAACTTCTGTTTTCACAAAAGTTTCCTCTTTTTCCATGATTTAGAGGACTGTGAATTCAGAATAACAAAATTCAAAAGTTTAAAAATTCCAAAATAGCCAATTTGAATTAATGAACAGCTAAAACGCGAATTTCAAGGTCTGTTTTTCATAGCATTTTAATGATTTTTAACTTCTGTTTTCACGAAAGTTTCCTCTTTTACCATGATTTAGAGCCCTGTGAAGTCGAAATAACAAAATTTGAAAGTTTGAAAATTCCAAAATTGCCCATTTTAATTAAAGAATTGCTTCAACCCGACTTTCAAGACCCATTTTTCATAGCATTTTAATGATTTTTAACTTCTGTTTTCACAAAAGTTTCCTCTTTTTCCATGATTTAGAGGCCTGTGAAGTCAGAATAACAAAATTCAAAAGTTTAAAAATTCCAAAATAGCCAATTTGAATTAATGAACAGCTAAAACGCGACTTTCAAGGTCTGTTTTTCATAGCATTTTAATGATTTTTAACTTCTGTTTCCACGAAAGTTTCTTCTTCTTCCATGATGTAGAGCCCTGTGAAGTCGAAATAACAAAATTTGAAAGTTTGAAAATTCCAAAATTGCCTATTTTAATTAAAGAATAGCTTAAACCCGATTTTCAAGACCCGTTTTTCATAGCATTTTAATGATTTATAAATTCTGTTTTCTCAAGAGTTTCATCTCTTTCCACGATTAACAGAACTGTGAAGCCAGATTAACAAAATTCAAAAGTTTAAAAATTCCAAAATTACAAATTTAAATTAATGAAAACCTTAAACCAGAATTTTAAGGTCTGTATTTCATAGCATTTTAATGATTTTTAACTTCTTTTTTCACGAAATATTCTTTTTTTTCCATGATCTAGAGTCCTGATAAGTCGAAATAATAAAATTTGAAAGTTTGAAAATTCCAAAATTGCCCATTTTAATTAAAGAATAACTTATAACCGACTTTCAAGACCCGTTTTTCATAGCATTTTAATGATTTTTAACTTCTGTTTTCACAAAAGTTTCCTCTTTTTCCATGATTTAGAGACCTGTCAAAGCGGAATAACAAATTTCAAGAATTTAAAAATTCCAAAATTGCCAATTTGCATTAATGAAAAGTTGAAACCAAAATTTCAAGGATTGTATTTCATAGCATTTTAATGATTTTTAACTTCTGTGTTCACGAAAGTTTCATCTTTTTCCATGATCTAGAGTCCTGTGAGGTCGAAATAACAAAATTTTAATGTTTGAAAATTCCAAAATTGTCCATTTTAATTAAAGAATAACATACACCCGACTTTCAAGACCCGTTTTTCATAGCATTTTAATGATTTATAACTTCTGTTTTCACAAAAGTTTCCTCTTTTTCCATGATTTAGAGACCTGTCAAGGCAGAATAACAAATTTATAAAGTTTAAAAATCCAAAAATTACCAATTTGAATTAATGAAAAGCTTAAACCAGACTTTCTAGATATGTATTTCATAGCATTTTAATAATTTTTAACTTCTGTTTTCACGAAAGTATCCTCTGTTTCCATGATCTAGAGTCCTGTGAGGTCGAAATAACAAAATTTGAATGTTTGAAAATTCCAAAATTGTCCATTTTAATTAAAAATAAATTATACCCGACTTTGAAGACCCGTTTTTCATAGCATTTTAATGATTTCTAACTTCTGTTTTCACAAAAGTTCTAACTTCTGTTTTCACATAAGTTTACTCTTTTTGCATGATTTGGAAACCTGTGAAGCCGGAATAACAAAATTCAAAAGTTTAAAAATTCTAAAATTGCCAATTTGAATTAATGAAAACCTCAAACCAGACTTTCAAGGTCTGTATTTCATAGCATTTTAGTGATTTTTAACTTGTGTTTTCACGAAAGTTTCCTCTTTTTCAATGATCTAGAGTCCTGATAAGGCGAAAAAACAAAATTTGAAAGTTTGAAAATTCCAAAATTGCCCATTTTAATTAAAGAATAACTTATACCCGACTTTCAAGACCCGTTTTTCATAGCATTTTAATGATTTTTAACTTTTGTTTTCACAAAAGTTTCCTCTTTTTCCATGATTTAGAGACCTGTCAAGGCAGAATAACAAATTTAAAAAGCTTAAAAATTCGAAAATTGCCAATTTGAATTAATGAAAAGCTTAAACCAGACTTTCAAGGTATGTATTTCATAGCATTTTAATGATTTTTAACTTCTGTTTTCACGAAATATTCCTCTTTTTCCATGATCTAGAGTCCTGATAAGTCGAAATAATAAAATTTGAAAGTTTGAAAATTCTAAAATTGTCCATTTTAATTAAAGAATAACTTATACCCGACTTTCAAGACCCGTTTTTATAGCATTTTAATGATTTTTAACTTCTATTTTTACAAAAGTTTCCTCTTTTTCCATGATTTAGAAACCTATGAAGCCGGAATAACAAAATTCAAAAGTTTAAAAATTCCACAATTGCCAATTTGAATTAATGAAAACCTTAAACCAGACTTTCAAGGTCTGTATTTCATAGCATTTTAGTGATTTTTAACTTCTGTTTTCACGAAATTTTCCTCTTTTTCAATGATCTAGAGTATTGATAAGGCGAAATAACAAAATTTGAAAGTTTGAAAATTCCAAAATTGCCCATTTTAATTAGAGAATAACTTATACCCGACTTTCAAGACCCGTTTTTCATAGCATTTTAATGATTTTTAACTTTTGTTTTCACAAAAGTTTCCTCTTTTTCCATGATTTAGAGACCTGTCAAGGCAGAATAACAAATTTAAAAAGTTTAAAAATTCCAAAAATACCACTTTGAATTAATGAAAAGCTTAAACCAGACTTTCAAGGTATGTATTTCACAGCATTTTAATGATTTTTAACTTCTGTTTTAACGAAAGTTTCCTCTTTTTCCATGATCTAGAGTCCTGTGAGGTCGAAATAACAAAATTTGAATGTTTGAAAATTCCAAAATTGTCCATTTTAATTAAAGAATAACTTATACCTGACGTTGCAGACCCGATTTTCATAGCATTTTAATGATTTTTAACTTCTGTTTTCACAAGAGTTTCATCTTTTTCCATGATTAACAGAACTGTGAAGCTGGAATAACAAAATTCAAAAGTTTAAAAATTCCAAAATTGCCAATTTGAATTAAAGAAAAGTTGAAACCAGGTTTTCAAGGTCTGTATTTCATGACATTTTAATGATTTTTAACTTCTGTTTTCACGAAAGTTTCTTCTTTTTCCATGACCGAGAGCACTGTGATGTCGAAATAACAAAATTTGAAAGTTTGAATATTCCAAAATTGCCTATTTAATTAAAGAATATCTTAAACCCGACTTTCATGACCCGTTTCTCATAGCATTTTAATGGTTTTTAACTTCTGTTTTCACAAGAGTTTCCTCTTTTTTTATGATTAACAGAATTGTGAAGTCGGAATAACAAAATTCTGAAGTTTAAAAATTCCAAAATTGCCAATTTGAATTAATGAAAAGCTTATACCAGACTTTCAAGGTCTGTATTTCATAGCATTTTAATTATTTTTAACTTCTGTTTTCACGAAAGTTTCCTCTTTTTCCATGATCTAGGGTGCTGATAAGTCGAAATAACAAAATTTGAAAGTTCGAAAATTCCAAAATTGCCCATTTTAATTAAAGAATAACTTATACCCGATATTGAGTGTACATATAATTGTGCTTATCTGCATCTTCAAAATTGTCAAAAGAAACTGGCTGGAAATCCTAGGGACCCTTCTCTAATGGAGGAGGAGAAGGAAGCAAGAGGGGTGTATGTTTTGACTCATGAGGCTAGATTTAAATTTTTACAGCAGAAAACGAAAGCTATGTGGTTGAAGGAAGGGGATGTAAATTCTAAAGTGTTTCACTATTTTTTGAGGAAAAGGAGGGTGCAGAATAAGGTTTATGCTATTCACGATATGGCAGGTAATTTGGTGGAGGATCAGGCTAGTGTGGTGGCGGCTTTTTTGGATTATTACCAAGAGTTGTTGGGTACAAGATTAATCGAGAGGACTGCTGTTGATGTTGAGCTTGTCAGGAAAGGAGCTGTTTTATCTCCAGATCAACAAAGCAAGCTGATCAGAACTTTCACTGCTATGGATGTTAGGGAGGCTGTTTTTGATATTGATGATGAGAAAGCTCCAGGTCCTGATGGCTATAGTAGTAATTTTTTCAAGAGTGCCTGGAATGTGGTGTGAGCAGAGACTTGTGAGGCAGTTTTGAATTTTTTTGCTACTGGAAAACTTTTGAAGCAGGTTAATGCTACATCTCTTACTATGATCCCTAAGGTTGAGTGCCCAACTTCGGTGCTGCAATTTAGACCTATAGCTTGTTGTAATGTCATTTACAAGGTTATCTCTAAAATGTTGTGCAATAGGTTGAATGAGGTGTTGCATTCTTTGATCAACCAAGTGCAGGCAGCTTTTGTGCCTGGGAGAAGTATTTTGCATAATATCTTGGTGTGTCAGGATATAGTGCATCAGTATGAATCTCGTAAGCATCCTAAAAGGTGTACTATCAAGATTGATTTAAGGAAAGCTTATGATTCTTTGTCTTGGGAATTTATTGAAGAAATGCTGCATGCTTTGAGGTTCCCTGAGGGGTTTATAAAATGGGTGATGAGTTGTGTGTCTACTCCTTCTTTTTCCATTTTTCTAAATGGCGGTTTGCATGGGTTTTTCCCTGGACAGAGGGGAGTGAGGCAAGGAGATCCCCTTTCTCCTTTGCTTTTTGTGTTGGCTATGGAGTATTTGTCAAGGTCGCTGCAGGAAGTTGGAGAGCATGAGGAATTTACTTTTCATTATAGATGCCAGAAAACAAAGTTGAATCATCTGGTGTTTGCAGATGATTTGATGATTTTCAGTTATGCTGATTTTCATTCTGTGAGGCTTATCAAGGATGTTTTGGCAAGGTTCTATGGAAGCTCTGGTTTAGCTGGGAATGATTCCAAGACTGCTATATATTTTGGAAATGTCCCTGGGTACATTCAAGATGATATCCTTGAGTTGACATGATTTATTAAGGGTGGTTTTCCTTTTAGGTATCTAGGGATTCCACTGCATTCTAAAAGGCTGGCTATCCATCATTGCGACCAGCTGGTGGAGAAAATTGTCTTGAAGATTAGGCAGTGGTCTTCTAGGCACCTATCCTATGCTGCTAGGCTAACTTTGGTGAATGCTGTGCTCATGGGGCTCCATTCGTATTGGGCTCAAGTGTTTCTTATTCCCAAGAAGGTGATGTATAGAGTGGTGCAGTTATGTTGAGGCTTCCTTTGGGAAGGGAAATACTGTTGCTCTAAAATGGTGACTGTGGCCTGGGAAACTGTTTGCTTACCTAGAAATAGAGGGGGTTTGGGTGTTAGAAATTGTTTGAAATGGAATGTTGTTGCTCAGGGGAAGTTGGTTTGGCAGGTGGCTATGAAGGCTGATATGTTGTGGGTGAAATGGGTGCATAGTGTTTATTTGAGAACTGTTGATTGGTGGGCATATGGTCCACCTCTTAGTGCTGGTTGGGAGTGGAAGAACATTTGTAAGGTCAAGGAGATGATGAAGGATGCTTTTCATGACAAATGATGGAGATATGGTGAGAAATACACTGTTAAAGATGGTTACCAATCACTGATGACCCCAGGGGAAGATGTGTGGTGGTATAAATGGGTGTGGGAGCCTTTGGTGATCCCAAAGCATGCGTTTATAAGTTGGATGGTAATGTTAAATAACATGAAGACTAGAGATGTGTTAGCTAGATACCATATTGCTGATTCTGAGTTGTGTTTGCTTTGTGGTACTGAGAGGGAGTCAGTTGTGCACCTATTTTTTAACTGTCATTTCAGTAGGGACTGTCTTAGGGTGATTGGTGACTGGCTTGGTGTTGCTCCCTGTGGTGTTTATGATGTGTCCCGGGTGTGGCATGTTTGGAGTCACTATGGCTCAAGTAGGCTGAGTAGAGTTGTTTTATGCTGTAGCATGGCTGCAATGATATAAAGCATTTGGCAAGCTAGGAATCGATGCTATTGGAATGTGGAACAATGCTGCTCTGCAAAAATTTGTGCTCAAATTAAGTACAATGTGAGAGTAAGGCTGCAAAGTGTTAGGCAAGACTCTGTTCCTATAGCAGAAAGGGATTGGGTGCAGCATTTGTTGGTTGGTTGAGGGGAGGGTATTGATAGAGTGGTGGTTGCAGTGGAAGGGTGGTTTGGTTGCTATAGGTAGTTTGTTTTGCTGTTTTGGGTGGTGAAGTAGGGTGTTACTGCTTACCTCTGGTTTATAATGGTTTTTGTGGTGATGTTGTGAGTTAATGTGTGTAGGGTTGGTTGGTTTTGCTGATGAGGCATTAGTGAGGTTATGCTGCAGTTATGTGGCATTGCAGGCCTACTGTCAGTGAAGGTGCCTTCTTCTCTGGCTGTTTATTGGATGTGGGTGGCAGTTTAGTGGTTTTGAGGCTGCTGCTCTTTGAGACTGCAACTGTTTGTTTTGTGTGCAATTTTGGGGTGTGCTTCTGGTTGGTAGGCTGTGGGGAAAGGGGTTTCTGGCTTGATATGGGACTTGGTGTCCCTTTTGGTGTGACTGGTAGCTGCAGTTTGTTATTGTTGTTTACTGCAGGTTTTGTAGCTCAGTTTGGTGTGTGTTGGAGTGTGAGGTTGGTGCTGCAGGGTCCCTGGTGCTGTTGTGTAGAGTGGTGGTCTAAGCTGGCCTGGATGCTGTTTTGCTGTTGGTTGGTGTTTTGTTAGTTTTTTGACTGGCTGGGTGACTGAAGTTCTTGGTTTTTTTGGCTGCTGCAATTGGTGAAATGTCAATTTTGAAGTACTGCAATGTGGGTTGATTGCAATATTTTTGCTGTGCTGGTAATTATTCTAGCATGGGTGTGCAGAGTGGTGAGGTTATACTACAGATTTGTAGCTTTGTTTTTGGGTTACTTTGTTTTGGGTTCGTTGTGCAGTGAGACTGCAGTACAGCAGCCTGCAGTGCAGCAATCTCAGAGGAAGCTGTTGTGCAACCTTTTGTTTCTGCAGACTGCTGGTTGTTGCTTGTGACTGTAGTCTGCAGTTTCTGGTGATTTGGCTGTTTTGAAGTTTTGCTGTAGGTTGAAGGTTGAGCTGTTTTGGGTTTTGCAGGCTGAAGGTCTGGTTTAGGCTGTTGTTGGGGCTCCTTGACTACTGTTGGGATTGTTGCTATGAGCAGGTTGCTTTGCTGGTGTTTTTTTGGTTTTTGATATTTTGTTTGTATAGGTTTGCTGTTTTGTTTTGTTAAGGGATAAAAGAGTGTATAGTTGAGCTTTGTTTTGGACTACTTAGTGCAGAACTGAGTCAATTTTGCCAAAGTAGTGCTAGGTTGTAATTATTCGTTTTTTGGTAATAAATCTGCTTACATTTTACCCCAAAAAAAAAAAAAAAAAAGCTTAAACCCGACTTTCAAGACCCGTTTTTCATAGCATTTTAATGATTTTTAACTTCTGTTTTCACAAGAGTTTCCTCTGTTTCCATGATTTACAGACCTGTGAATTTGGAATAATAAAATTCAAAAGTTTAAAATTTCCATAATTGCCAATTAGAATTAATGAAAAGCTTAAACCAGATTTTCAAGGTCTGTATTTCATAGCATTTTAATGATTTTTAACTTCTGTTTTCACGAAAGTTTCCTATTTTTCCATTATTTAGAGCGTTGTGAAGTCGAAATAACAAAATTTGAAAGTTTGAAAATTCCCAAATTGCTCATTTTAATTAAAGAATAACTTAACACCGACTTTCAAGACCCGTTTTTCATAGCATTTTAATGATTTTTAACTTCTGCCTTCGCAAAAGTTTCCTCTTTTTCCATGATTTAGAGACCTTTCAAGGTGGAATAACAAAATTCAAAAGTTTAAAAATTGCAAAATTGCCAATTTTAATTAATTAAAAGCTGAAACCAGACTTTCAAGGTCTGTATTTCATAGCATTTTAACGATTTTTAACTTCTGTTTCCACGAAAGTTTCCTCTTTTTCCATGATCTAGAGCCCGGTGAAGTCGAAATAACAAATTTTGAAGTTTGAAAATTTCAAAATTGCTCATTTTAATTAAAAATAGCTTAAACCCGACTTTCAAGATCCGTTTTTCATAGCATTTTAATGATATTTAACTTCTGTTTTCACATGAGTTTCCTCTTTTTCCATGATTTACAGAACTGTGAAGTCGGAATAATAAAATTCAAAAGTTTAAAATTTCCATAATTGCCAATTTGAATTAATGAAAAGCTTAAACCAGACTTTCAAGGTCTGTATTTAATAGCATTTTAATGATTTTTAACTTCTGATTTCACGAAAGTTTCCTATTTTTCCATTATCTAGAGCGTTGTGAAGTCGAAATAACAAAATTTGAAAGTTTAAAAATTCCCAAATTGCTCATTTTAATTAAAGAATAACTTAAAACCGACTTTCAAGACCCGTTTTTCATAGCATTTTAATGATTTTTAACTTCTGTTTTCACAAGAGTTTCCTCTTTTTCCATGATTTATAGACCTGTGAAGCCGGAATAACAAAATTCAAAAGTTTAAAATTTCCAAAATTGCCAATTTGAATTAATGAAAAGCTGAAACCAGACTTTCAAGGTCTGTATTTCATAGCATTTTAATGATTTTTAACTTCTGTTTTCACGAAAGTTTCCTCTTTTTCCATGATCTAAAGTCATGTGAGGTCGAAATAACAAAATTTGAAAGTTTGAAAATTCAAAAATTGCCTATATTAATTAGAGAGTAACTTATACCCGACTTTCAAGACTCGTTTTTCATAGCATTTTAATGATTTGTAACTTCTTTTTGTACGAAAGTTTCCTCTTTTTCCATGATTTAGAGATCTTTGAAGTCGGAATAACAAAATTCAAAAGTTTAAAAATATCAAAATTGTTTTTTTTTTTTGGGTGCAAATGTAAGAATTTTATTAATCACCAAAATAGGAAGTACAACCTAAATCCTTGATAATTTGGGTGGTTGACTTGACCATACCAAAACCAGAACAAAACATCTAAAACAAACACAGCAAACAAAGGGAAACCAAAACAAACAACTAGAAACCTACCTACAGCATGCTAAAACCAACCATGAAAAGGAAAAAAAACACAACCAACCAACCATCCCAATCACCAAACTACTAACAGCCATTGTACTGAGCCACCACCTGCATCAACCCCAAAAAACCTTAAAACCAGCTAACCACCACTGCACAGTCAACAGCAGCCACAGCAGAGAACAACCAGTCTTGCAGCTCAAACCACAACCTGCCATCAAAACAAACTGCAACTCTGCATAGCTCCAAAACATCATAACAAACTGCAACAAACTGCATTACTGCAGTTCAGACAACCTGCAGCAGCATTAAGCATCTGCACAAAAACAACAAACTACACCAAAACATCAGGATTCAATCTCACAAAAAAGTGCATATCAACACAAAACTGCAAGTCTGAATTACTGCAGCCAATGCACACCAAAACAGCAGCAACAAACCAGCCAACAGTAACCCACCACCAAACAACCATTGCAACTACTGAAGAGCAGGGATCCAACCACTGCTGAGAACAACCATCCATAGCAACCACAAACCAACAGAAAATAAATACTGAACAATCTTGAGTAGCTGCTATCTACAGCAAAGCTGACCACCTTAGTCAAACATTACAAGAAGCCTGCTGAAACTGACAATACAGCATACCACACTACATCCAGCAACACAAACAGCAACATCAAACACCATTCTAAACAAACCAGCAGAACAACCCACAACACACCTCAACTACACTCCAATAGCAAAACAACCAACCCATCGAAGTCACAGATCAGCAAGCACATCAATCTGCACCCCTTTCAGACCAAACCAACCTCAACAAACTAAACCCAACCCCACATCCAAAACCAAAAACAGCAGCCCTTGCTCAGTCAGACCAAAACACACAACACTACAACCCCCACCCAGCTTGCAATTTTTGCAACATTCTCCTATCACTGGCTTTCCATTGCTATGTAACCATCCCTTGTAGTCTCCAAAGCACCTCCTTTCTCACATTCCTACACACAACATCAACTGTTTTCATAGTACCATGATGCAAAGCAGCATTCCTAGCCTTCCAAATATGGTACAACAAACCAGCAAGACAGCAACATAACATCTTCTTCTGGACACCAGTGTTACCTTTACTAATCCACAACTGATCAAACTCACTCACCCTCCTATCCTCAACATCCAACCACCTGCACATAGTTTTATAACAATGCTTACTAAAAGAGCACTCAAAAAATAAATGAGCAGTAGTCTCAACATCATTCCTACACAGTAAACAACCTGCTTTCACCACAATATGCTGCCTTATTAATTTGTCAGCAGTTTTCAAACCTCCAGCCACAAAAATCCAAGCAATAAAGGCATGCTTAGGAATATTATACCTAGACCATACCCACTTATCCCATCCAATCCTCTTACCCTCACCCAATAACCATTTGTAACCTTCACTTATAGTGTACTTTTTACCCCCAGGCAACCAATTATTTAGCATGAACTCACTCTTCATTTCCTCCTTCACCTAACACAACCTCCTCCATCCCCAACTAGCCCTTGCAGGAGGACTATAATCCCACCAATTACAATCAGCCAGATAAACAGTGTGAACCCATTTCTCCCACAAATTATCCGCTTTCAAAGCAATTTGCCACACCACTTTACCAATGGCAGCCACATTCCACTTCTTGCAATCCCTCAAACCAAGCCCACCATGTTTTTTAGGCTTACAAACCCTTTCCCAAGCAATAGGGACTATTTTAGAACTAAAATAGTTTCCCTCCCATAAGAAGCTTCTACAAATCCTCACTACCTTGTCCAACACCGTATTAGGAATAACAAAAATTTGAGCCCAAAAGGACTGCAAACCCAGCAAAACTGAATTCACCAGTGTAGCTCTAGCTGACAAAGAAAGATACCTAGAACCCCACACCCTAATTTTCTGGATAATCTGATCAACCATCCTGTCACAATCCTGCACTGAAATCCTTTTAGAATTCAGGGGAATCCCCAAATACCTAAAAGGAAAAGAACCAACAACATAAGCAGTGACCCTTAAAACTTGTTGTTGCACCTCAATTGGCACACTTCCAAAATAAATGGCAGTCTTCTCCTTATTAGCAGAAAGTCCAGAGCTAGCAAAAAAATGTCTAAAGCATTTTGAATCATTCTCACAACCCCTACACTTCCATGACAAAAAAATCATTAAATCATCAGCAAACACCAAATGATTTAACCCCATCTCTTTGCATTTATAGTGAAACTTAAATTTAGAATTCCTCCCAACTTCAGCAAGCAATCTAGACGAATACTCCATTGCAACCACAAAAAGGGGAGGAGATATAGGATCCCCTTGCCTAAGTGATGGGGCTATCGCACACCTATCAAAAATAAACCTAACCACTCTAACTAATATAGCTAGAATGTTTTTCAATTTAGGCCTATTGCTTGTTGCAATATGGTCTATAAAGTCATTTCAAAGATGCTGTGTAATAGGTTAAATGAGGTGCTGGGGGATGTTATCAATGAAGTTCAGGCAGCTTTTGTTCCTGGGAGGAGTATATTGCAAAATGTGTTGGTTTATCAAGATATAGTGCATCAATATGATACTAAGAAGAAGCCTAAAAGATGCACTATAAAGATTGATCTCAGGAAAGCCTATGATTCCTTGTCTTAGGAATTTGTGGAGGAAATGCTGTAAGCTTTGAAATTACCTGCTGTGTTTGTTCATTGGGTTATGAGCTGCATTACTTCTCCCTCTTATTCCATTTGTTTGAATGGGGATATTCACGGTTTTTTTACTGGGAAGAGAGGGGTAAGGCAAGGAGATCCTCTCTCACCTCTTATTTTTGTTCTGGCTATGGAGCATCTTTCTAGGTTGCTGAAGCAGGTGGGGGAGCAGGATGATTTCACCTATCATTATAGGTGTAAAAAGATGAAAATCAATCATTTAATATTTGCTGATGATTTAATGCTCTTCTGCTTTGGTGATTATAGTTCTGTGAAGTGCATTCAAACAACTTTGAGGAAGTTTTTTGATAGCTCTGGCTTGGCTAGAAAGGATGACAAGACTGCAATCTATTTTGGAAATGTCCCAAGATATATCCAGGAGGACATCCTGGAGCTCACAGGATACATTAAAGGGACTTTCCCTTTTAGGTACCTTGGTATCCCCCTGAGTTCTAAGAGGATTTCTGTTCAGGACTGTGACCAGTTGGTTGACAAGATCATGCTGAAAATAAAATAGTGGTCTAGTAGACATTAGTCTTATGCTGCTAGATGTACTCTGATAAATGTTGTTTTGAGTGGCATGAGCTCTTATTGGGCTCAGGTGTTCCTTCTACCAAAAACTGTAATGGACAAAGTCATGCAACTTTATAGAGCCTTCCTATGGGAAGGAAATTACAGTTGTAGTAAGGTAGTACCTGTAGCATGGGAAATGGTTTGTGTAGCTAAGAAGAAAGGAGGTTTGGGGATTATGGATTGTGTCAAGTGGAATAAAGCTGCTCAAGGGAAGTTGATATGGAATGTGGCTAGTAAGGCTAACAATTTATGGGTCAAATGGGTCCATAGTGCGTATATTGGTAATGCTGACTGGTGGGGTTATGTTCCTTCCACAACTGCAAGCTGGGGATGGAGGAATGTTTGCAAGATCAAAGAGGAGTTGAAAGAGGTGTTTGTTGATAGGAGATGGTGGTTTGGTGAGAAATATACTATTGCAGCAGGGTATAAAGCTCTCTAGTTTGATAGAGACAATGTTGACTGGTTTGAATGGGTGTGGGGAGGCATAAATATTCCCAAGCACTCCTTCATAAGCTATCTAGCAATGAGGGGAAGGCTTAAAACAAGAGTTTATCTCCACAGTTTGGGTATTGCAGCTAATGAGAACTGTGTTCTGTGTGACAAGGAGAGGGAAACTGTAGAACACTTAATGTTCCAATGTGACTGTAGTAAGTCTTGTTATAGTGAATTGTGTGGATGGCTGCATATTAGGCACAATCATGCTTTCAGTATTGAGGATGCTTGGAAGTTATGGAAGAGGGCTGGGCAAGGGAAGTTTCGAAAGCAGGTTATGTACTGATGTCTGGCAGCTTTAGTCTATTATGTGTGGAGGGCTAGAAACAGGTTGCTTTGGACAACTGAGCATTGGAGTGATATCATGATTTGTCAGCAGGTGAAGGATGTTGTTCGTTTGAGATTGCAGAGGGTGCAAGTGGACAAACTTACTATGGCTGATAGGGAGTGGGTTAATCAGTTGTGCTGTATATAGCACAGTTAGACTGGCCTTGTTTTAGCAGTTATGGCTTGTGAGGCCTGTTTTGTTCTGATTGCTTACCAGTATTATGTTTTGGTGCTCTTGTGTGGATTGTTGTGCTGTTGGGGCTACCAAGTGTCAGCAGTGGCCTTTGGTTTGACTGTTTAAGTTGTTTTTTCTTGGAATGGTTCTCTGGCTACTTGGTTTTGCTGTGGAAGTTTGTGCTTTGTTTGCAGGTTGATATGTTTCTGCAGACTTCTAGGTTGTGACCTGCTGCCCTGTATGGCTGTTTATGTTTGTCAGAGCTGGTTAAGGTTGTGAATGGGGCAGGTGGTCTTGTGGTTGGTATGTGTGATGTGTAGTAGAGGTGCAAGGGAGTAGTGCTGTAGGAAGTAGCTTTTGGCTTGGGAGTTGTTTTGTGGTCTGCAGCTGTTTTGCGATTGCTGGTTGAAGGCTTGCAAAATGCAGGAGGTTGTGGTGGGGAAGTTAGGGTGGTGTAGTTTGTGTTGTGCTGCTTTGGCTGGGACTGTATGGGTTTATGCAGGCTGGTTTGCTGCTGTTTGGCTATTTTGTTAGAGCAATTTGCAGTTTTCAGTGTTGCTGAAAGCAGTTTGCAACTCATTTGTGTTGCATTCCAGATTGTACGGCAGGTAGTGGCAGTGCAGTCTTGAAGATTGTGATAGTGCAGCATTGCAATTACAGTTTTGTTGCAGAGCAGTTTCAGGGGTGTTTTTGATAGTGCAGAATTGTAGAGTCTACGTTCTGTCATGCAGAATTATGGTTCTGCAGGCTGTGTGTGTGGTGTTTACTGTGGCAGGTTTTCAGTGTTTTAGAGTATGCAGCAGCTCATTAGTTGATGTTATGCAGATTGCAGGAATTGGTTGTTTTCTGTGCTGTTTTACTTGGTTTGGTGCAGGTCTGGTTGGTTGACTGTGTGCAGTTTTGTTTCTGCTGGGGGCTGTAGTTGGGAGTTTGGTTTGGTTGGTTCTGCTGCAGGCTGAGAACCTGGTGTCTACAGATTGCTTTTGCTCAGTTATGGGGAATGTTTGTTTGAAGTTAGCAGACTGTAGTGGCTGGAAGAGTGTAATGAAAGTGGCTATGGTTGCTGGTTTGGTTGTCTCTGGTCTGCAAGCTTTGGTCCTTAGTTTTGATGTTTGACCGGTCTTGGCTTGGTTGAGTCAACCTCCCAATGTCCGGTTTTAGGTTGTACATGTTTTATTGATGATTAATAAAATTCTTACATTTGCACCAAAAAAATAAAGCTTAAACCCGATTTTCGAGACCCGTTTTTCATAGCATGATTTTTAACTTCTGTTTTCACGAAAGTTTCCTATTTTTGCATGATCTAAATCTCTGTGAAGTCGGAATAACAAAATTCAAAAGTTTGAAAATTCCAAAATTGCCCATTTTAATTAAAGAATAGCTTAAACCCGACTTTCAATACCAGTTTTTTATAGCATTTTATTGATTTTTAACATCTATTTTTACAAAAGTTTCCTCTTTTTCCATGATATAAAGCCCTGTGAAGTCGGAATAACAAAATTCAAAAGTTTGAAAATTCCACAATTGCCCATTATAATTAAAGAATATCTTAAACTAGGGAGCCCTGTGAAGTCGGAATAACAAAATTCAAAAGTTTAAATATTCCAAGATTGTCCATTTTAAGTAATGAAAGTCTAAAACCCGAATTTCAAGGCCTCTTTTTCATAGCATTTTAATGATTTTTAACTTCTGTTTTCACAAAAGTTTCCTCTTTTTCCATGTTTTAGAGCCCTGTGAAGTCGGAATAACAAAATTCAAAAGTTTAAAAATTTCAAAATTGCCCATTATAATTAATGAAAAGCTTAAACCCGACTTTCAAGGCTTGTTTTTTATAGCATTTTAATGATTTTAAAACTTCTGTTTTCGCGAAAATTTCCTCTTTTTCCATTATCTAGAGCCCTGTGAAGTCGGAATAACAAAATTCAAATGTTTAAAAATTCCAAAATTGCCCATTTCAATAAATGAAAGGCTAAAACCCGAATTTCAAGACCCCTTTTTCATAGCATTTTAATGATTTTTAACTTCTGTTTTCACGAAAGTTTCCTATTTTTCCATGATCTAGAGCCCTGTGAAGTCGGAATAGCAAAATTCAAATGTTTAAAAATTCCAAAATTGCCCATTTCAATTAATGAAAAGCTGAAACTTGACTTTCAAGCCCCGTATTTCAATATTCTCAAATACTACGTAAACACGTCAATGGTCCACAATTTTTGGGATAGTTTTTGAGGAATGTACGTAATTGCTAGTCTATTAGTAGTAGCACAAACATAAAATATAAAATGCAACTATTTATTACGTGTATTTTTTGTAAGGGTCTTATTAAATTATTTTGCCTAGGGCCCCTAAAATCTCAGGACCGGCACTGAGTTTGATAGTTCAGGTAGGATATGGTTGGTTTGGAGGTCAATGTTTTTCGCTATTAATATAGTCAAGAAAACTTTAGTGAAAACAAAAGTTAAAAATCATTAAAATACTATAGAAAATGGGTCATAAAAGTCAAGGTTCAGCTTTATTTAATTTGTAGAAAACGGGTCATAAAATTTGTAGCTCATTAATTCACGAAAATTTGTAGCTTATAGAAAACGTCAAAACGGATCATAAAAGTCAAGGTTTAACTTTATTTAATTTGTAGCTATAATTAACTTCACTAGGAAATTTTCGTGAAAAAAGAAGTTAAAGATCATTAAAATGGGGTCTCGAAGTTAGGATGCGACTGGGTGCTGATCATGGATTATTTATCTAAGGTCACTCCCATAGCAAGGGAGAATTCTAGGGCTATGTGGCTTATTTCACGGGGCTACCCACAAGCCATCAGGAATGCTAGTGGGAGTCTCCAACATGTGATTCTAGATTGGATGTAACACTGGGGCTACCTAGAAGCCAATTCATGTCATACTGTTAGGGGTGTGCACCGGTCCAAGACCGGACTGGACCGAGGACCGGTTGAACCAGAAGACCGGAATCTCCGGTTTTCTTGTATCGGAGTCCGGACTGGACCTGTTTTTGGACCGATTAGACCTGAATTTGTAGTTTTGTCATTTTTTTATAAAAAAAAAATAATTATTACTCTAAAAAAATATTATTTCTCTCTTATATATACACTAAGTATAAAATAAAATTTAACGTTATATAAAGCACAAATAAATTTAATGTATATGACATACATACATTTATATTGTATACGAAATACATTGTCTTTATCCCTGACAATTGATACCTTCAACCAGCTTCAATGGAGGTGACGTCAAACACGATACTTGGCATCCGAAAATTGCAGATTTGTCATCTGAAACTGGCGAAATGTGTAACTTGTCGTGGTCGTGTTATTTTCATTCCCAGATTGTGCAAAAAGTGACTGAAATCCCAAACACCATGGTAGGTTTATTCTTAAATTATGAAATTTTAGATTTTCAAATCAATGTTGAATACAAGTTTATTTTTTGGGCTAGTTGCCTTAGAATACTGTCATATCTGAGTCATTCTGTTGGACAATGAGGAAATATTTGTTAAATCATTAATTTGATTTTTTTTTGACGGAAAATTATTAAACTTCATGGATTAATTAGATGAAATCGAATTTTTATAATCAAAGTAAAAGTGGATTTACACATGTTGTAATCGAAAGAAAGTTTCAATTGTACTATCGTGTAATATATTGTTCAACAAATAAAGTAGTTATAAGAACATGAAAATCTTAGGTTTACCTCATAAATTAGTCATCTACGTCATATTATGGATTCTTCATCATTTTTTAGTACTTCGTAAGTCAAAGCAATCAAATGAATTTTTAAGCAATACACATGACTATGTATTGGAGATACGTTTTGAAGATAAAGCCTATCCTAGTCATTAGGATCTTAATAATATATTTTATATCAATCCTTATATTATTTGATATGATTACGTAGTATTTGATATGATTATGTAAGATATGGTGGTTAGGATTTGTTACGCTTCTGTACTATATAAAGGGTCTAACCCTTCTCCTGTAGGTTCAGAGAAATCTTTCAATATAATTTACATAATTCTCTCAAACTTATCACTATGATTTCTAGAAAATCAAATTGATTAATTTCATAGCAATTGGTTTCTGGAAAATTTGTGAAATTACCTTCATCCATGGATGAACGCCATTGAAGGTATTGGTTGAAGGTCACATTGAAGAAGTATGGTACGGTATAAAAGTATAATTCGTAGTGTATCTTGGGTGTAACAATGTATAATTGTACAATAGTATTAGAATTGTATTGGTATATATAACTTTTTTCTTATACAAATTACTATTATTATACTTTAAAAAAGGTATTCTAAATATTATACGATACGTTTGACTGTACTTAACTTTGGTGGACATTATCTTAATTGTCCATAGAAGCAACATCCATTAAATGGCTATGAAATACGGGGCCAGAAAGTATAGACTTAAATTTGAGGCGCTAATTTCGGAGAAAATCGAGACTTTTGAATTGTCTAATTTTTAGATCACGGCGCTATAAAGCTTAAAAAAGAGGTTATGAAATACAAGACCACGAAATTTGAAGGCTATGAATGCCCATGGCGATGAAATACATATTCGAAGGTCACAAGGCTATGAATTTCAAAGGTTGTCATTAAAGTAGGGATTTATCTTTGAGGCTTTAATTTCGAGGAAAAATCTAACTTTTGAATTATGAAATTCTGAGGTCAGAGGGTCTGCATCATATAATATAAGATGAAACTTTCTTTGAAACCATTTAAAGGATATGAAATAATACAAGGCCGCGAAGTCAAAATTTACGTTAGATGCTTTAATTTCGAAGAAATATTCGGCTATATATGAAATACGAGGCCGCTACTGTATAGTAATAAAATGTTGATGCATGCATCGCATCATATAAGACTGATTACTATGAAACTATTGTGACATTCCAAGCAATCTTTGATGGTCACTCTCCATATAGATTTCTGCTAAAGTGAGGGATAGCACATGTGGTTAAAATTCTTTTCCGATTTTAAAAAAAATTAAAATCATAGGATCAATTTTCATTATTATAAATTTTTGTAACTTCATAATTTCCACCATCAAAACAGGTGTACGTTCAACATTCAACAATTGAACATAGTATACTATATCACCCTTGAATAAAATTCTACCATGCTAATCTCTACCATGAATAAAATTCAGATTTTCAGTAAAAGAAAAAAAAATGGTTCAATGAAAATAATGACTAACCAAAAAAATCTGTGGACTTAGTATTGGGAAATTGTTGCTCGGACAAAGGCAATGTACAATCCCACATGATCGAGGAGGATGACTTCCATACCTCAGGCATATCTGACCACAACAATCCCGAAAAGGGAAGTGATCCAATGGCTTCAATAATACCATTCCCTTGATGACCATCATCTTCAACATGCAACAGATTATTAGTAATGGCAAAATCTTGTTGATCATCCGCAAAGTTAACATGTTGCTTATGGTCTTCTGACAATAGGACTGGAGTAAAATCATGGCATTCTCCGTTAATTGTTGACAATAAACCAATATCCACGTTGAAGTTATCTGTATGCTTATCAATTTTTTTTACTATTGAAGCTGACATGTTAAGTAACATTGGAGAAAAGTCGATGTTAGATTCAGATTGATCACATGGATCCTCAAGTGCAGGTATAATGTAACTTGGTGGAAGATCTAACAAGGATGCAATATTTGGAAACAAATTACTGCCACATGTTGAATTATGGGCGCTATAATTACAAGTTGTAGTAGGACAAATCGGTTCCAAAGTTGGAATAATGTGATTTAAGAATGAGATAGTATTATTATTATCTTTATTGGGTGACTTCAAAACTTTGTCGAATCCATTGATGTTGCTAGAGTTCATCATCGGTTGCATGGGATAACTACAATTAGCTTTGATGGTATTTTCATAAGCTACTGTGTCGTGAGAAGAAGGATTAGATACCCAAGAGTGGGAGTGGGTTCTTGAATATACAGGGCTAGTTTTCTTGAATATCCTGCATATTGCCCATGAATCCTGCAAATTTAATTTGATTTAAATCAAAAACCATTTTTTATAAGTATAAAATTGATAGGTAGTGACCAGTGAAAAGATCGAATGAATGTGTAACCTACTTTTAATTGCTATATTTGTTTTTTTCTAATCTTCCGATACACAATATAAAATGTTTTATCTCGAGCTACAAGTTTGTAAAAGTTACAAAATGATATAGTTATATAGTACACATTATGACAAATCAAACAAAATGTCATAAGGAAACAGTGGGAGTAAATACTAATATAAACCTTTACTTTAATGCATGGGATCATTAATGAATATTAGATAAAAAAAAAGTAAAAATAATAAACATAAATAAAATTATAGATAAAAAGGTCATTAAATAGACACATCATTTTCTCCTATAATTTGTCTATTCCCTCTCTTTCATTTTATTCTTTACGTTTCATTTATACATGTTCACTAATACAAATTTTTTAATGCTTATAGCTTTAATTTTGTAATTGTAAAAATTATAAAAACTTGATATTTGAGTAGAATGAATCAAAACGAATCAAACAAGACCTCATATGAATACGTTTTTACTTAAATATAAAGTACAAATAACAGTCAAAGCATCTTTTGTGAATAATGTCTAAAGTCAAAATGTAAAGAATAAATTGAGACAGAGGGAGTACAATTTTATGGACACCCTCCCTATTGGAATCAATGGTACACATATTGGTTCATCATAATTTTATTGTTGTGTTGTTTTTGTTTTTCTTTGGTGCAAAATTTCATTCTTTTGATTTATTGGAGAGACGCCGCCTATGGAAGAAAGTCCGTTGATGACCAATAAACACTATTATTTTCAGATTTTGAAGAATAAAACATTATTTATTAGATATGACAAATCAATCTTGTAAAACAAAAGAATGAATTTAACACTTTTTTGTAAACTATAAATTAGATTAAAATAATTTTTTTTCGTTGCTAATTTTACGTGTCTTCCGCACAAATAATGATCCAAATAATATTAAAAGATACGAATCAAAATTATGAATTGTAATTATAAACAATTAATAATAATTAAAGTCATATAAAATAGCACTTTGTATATGATACCTAATTTTCAAGCAAATTTATTAGGAAAAAAATATTGTGTAGCAATAACAAGTCTAATATATATATATATATAAAGTAGGCATTTTTAGAGAGTTTTTAGAGCGTAATTAAGGATAGATTTATTTTTGTAATAATGCAAATCAAATTTAATTTAATAAAATTTTTAGAAAAACATAAAGATAAAGATATTAAAAAGAATGAGATAAAACCAAAATATAAAAGATATTAAAAAAAAAACCATGAAATTTAATAAACACTAAGATAAGATGCATTTTTCCCCCACCCAAAAAAAAATCAAAAACAATATAAACATCAGTGAACGTATGATAGAATTTTTTTTTTTATATCTATATATATATATAATAATAATAATACAAATCAAATTTAATTTAATAAAAGTTTTAGAAAAACATAAAGATAAAGATATTAAAAAGAATTAGATAAAACCAAAATATAAAAGATATTCCCAAAAAAAGAAAAAATCAAAAACTGTTATAAAAATATATATATTATGGATGCCCATTATATTCTTTATATATCTAGAATATTCCGGAAAGTAAGATTAGTTTATAGGAAACTCTTATTGCTTGTATATATATATGTATCCCTATTATTGAATAAGAGAATAGATCTATACTTCTCCTTACAAACACTCTCTACTAAAAACCCTATTTTCATAACACGTTATCAGCACGGAACCTTAATCACTGAGCATACAAAGGTAACTACTATTAGGAGTTGATTAACAGATGCATTAAAGTTTTTGTCGTCTCTTTTAGTTTTGCTGGAATCCCGGTAAATTCCCCTTCCCACTTCTCTTACTTTTATTTCAGATCTTCATGTTTTTAGTTATACTGCTTTATTCCAATCATCTATTACTTTTATTATTGTAAATTATATTCTGTAAATTATATATTTTTTTGACATCACTTCAGGTTACGGACTTTGTTAAAATTAATCTGTAGCTAACACCAGTAGTAGTCATGTTTTTAACTTCAAATTTCAATAGCTGACATTACATTATGTAGAGTTTTTTTTTTGTTTTTCGATAAGTGTTGCAGTGAAGAATTGAATGAAGTGTTCTCTTTATATGCAAAGTGTGGATTTTCTTTAGTTTGGTGATTTGATCAAATTGCTCAATAGTTGTCCAATACTCGGAGTAGTTACTAGTCTTCTGGTTGAGATTTTCTAGCTATTAGCTGATGTATGATTTCAATAACCTATATGTTTCAAATATACTGTTGTGCTGACAATCTTGATACAAACTCCACTCGTAAATTATAAATTTACCAATAATCCATTCCATGGTAACCTAGATTATATGGGTTTTTTTTAGTTGTTATTTGATGTTGTATTTGATTAGTCTATTTGCTTATTACTTCGTATTATGTATATAAAGTCAAATAAATTTTTCAATACTAATAACTTAATTAAGGAGTTACTATATCTCTAATCATCGTATTCAAAGCATGAGTATTTGATTTTGTGGATTAATAATACCAAAGTTGTATACATACAAAGCTAACCAGTTTGATCATATATTAATTAAGAGGCTATTAATGAGCTTATTTTAGTTTAAGCACATAGAACTGTTAATATATGCTAAAGTGATTCTCATGCAACACTTTCATGATGTTTTATACCTATTAGTTCCTGATTTGTGCAAACTTTCGTATATAGTGAATAATGTCAAACTTAGAAAAACTTGAATTTGTGGCCCTTGATATTACTGGAAAGAATTATTTGTCTTGGGTATTGGATGCTGAAATTCATCTAGATGCAAAAGGTCTTGGAAAAACTATCAGAGTAGGAAATCAAGAAAACAGTCAAGACAAAGTTAAAGCTATGATATTCCTTCGCCTTCACCTTCATGAGGTCCTTAAGACTTAATATTTAACTATGAAAAACCAAATTGTGCTTTGGAATAATTTAAAGGAAAGGTACGACCACCAGAAAAATGTTATCCTAGCCTCCCTCAAGCTCGTTATGAAAGGCTAAATTTAAGATTACAAGATTTTGAATCAGTAAGTGAATATAACTCAGCCATGTTCAGAATCACTTCTAAACTGAAATTATGTGGAGAAAAAATAACTGATGAGGATATGTTGGAAAGAAAAATACCACTTTTCACAAGGATAATCTCTTATTGAGTAAACAATATCGTGAAAAGGGTTTTAAAAACTATTCTGAATTGATATCTTGTCTTCTGGTGGCTGAACAAAATGATGATCTTTTATTGAAAATTCATGAATCACGGCCAACTGGCTCTACTACATTCCCTGAAGTGAATGGTACATCCCACAATGGGATACGAATTAACAATAGAGACCCTGCCGGTAGCAGTGGTCGTGGTCATGGTAGAAGCTGTGGCTGCGGAAGAAGTTGTGGCTATTATAGAGGTAGAGGTGGTCATTTCAAAAATTCTTTTTCTCACCGGAAGTGGGATAATGAGGATGGTGGTAAAAAGCATGAGAAGGCTAAAAGTGAGACTATGTGCTACCGTTGTGGAGGAAAGGGCCACTGATCTTGTATATGTCGTACACCAAAGCATCTTGTTGACCTTTATCAGCAGTCTTTGAAAAAGAAAAGAAAGAAAGTGGAGACTAATTTAACTTGGTGTATGAAGATGGAGAAGGTGATTTTGATAATGATACAACTCACCTGGAGGTTGCAAATTTCTTCACCACCCCTGAAGGGAATAACTAAGACAATTATGACTATTAGCAAATAAAGTTTTAGTAGCTTACATTCATAATTTAGCTAGAATAATTATGTTATTTAATTTGGTTTTGTTATTTTATGCATGAACTAGATGATAGTGGTTTGTTTTTGTGCCTTAAGACTTTGTTACTTTATTCTTATTTTAGATATTTGAATGTTTGGATATTTTAGGATATATTATTTGCTTTCTTTCATTTTATTTGAAGGACATGAATGCTCTTCAAACTAAATTAGCAATGAATGGTGAAGAAATATGTTTAGCAAATAGCGCAACTACTCATACAATACATTAAAATAAGAGATATTTTTCTCAATTGATGATTAATAATATAAGTGTGAATACTATATCCGGTAGTACAAACATTGTTGAAGGCTCCGGAATAGCAACTATATTAATGCCTATGGGAACAAAATTCGAAACCATTGATGCTCTATATTCTCCTAAGTCTTAAAGAAATTTATTGAGTTTAAAAGATATCCGTCAAAATGGATACCACATTGAGACAACAAGTGAAGAAAATAATGAATTCCTTCAAATTACGAGTATAACCCAAGGCACTAAGCATGTTTTGGAGAGATTATCTGCACTCTCCACTGGTTTGTACTACACAAAGATTAATGTTATTGAGACATATGCTATTGTAAACCAGAAATTTACAGATAGCTTCATAGTGTGGCATGACCGGTTAGGCCATCCCAGTTCATCTATGATGCGAAAAATAATTGAAAATTCACATGGACATTCTTTGAAGAGCCAGAAGACTCTTCAAAATGATTATTCTTGTGTTGCTTGCTCCCAAGGTAAGTTAATAATTAGGCCATCGCCAACGAAAATAAATTATGAATCTATTTCTTTCCTTGAACGTATACAATGAGAGATATGTGGACCAATACATCCACCATGTGGACCATTTAGATATTTTATGGTTTTAATCGATGCATCGACTAGATGGTCACATGTGTCCTTACTATCAACCCGCAACCTGGCGTTTGCGAGGTTACTTGCTCAATTGATAAGATTACGGGCATAATTTCCATATTTCCCTATTAAGAATATACATCTGGATAATGCTGGTGAATTTACTTCACAGGCTTTCAATGATTACTGTATGGCTATAGGAATTAATGTTGAACATCCTGTAGCACATGTTCATACACAAAATGGTCTTACAGAATCACTAATTAAACGTCTTCAATTGATTGCTAGACCATTACTTATGAAGTCAGATCTCCCGATTTCTGCTTGGGGACATGCTATTTTACATGCTGCAGCACTAATTCGCATCAGGCCAACCTGTAAACATAAGTTCTCCCCGTCACAATTGGTTTGTGGTCAGGAACCAGATATTTCCCATCTAAGAATTTTTGGATGTGATGTATATGTTCCAATTGCTCCACCACAACGCTCTAAGATGGGTCCGCAAAGGAGGCTAGGTATATATGTCGGGTTTGAATCCCCATCAATAATTAGATACCTAGATCCATTAACAGGGGATTTATTTACTGCTCGTTTTGCAGATTGTCACTTTAACGAGTCGGTTTTCCCAGCAATAGGGGGAGAGAACAGGCAGCTGGAAAAAGAAATTAGTTGGAATGAATCATCATTAAATCATCTTGATACTCGTACTAAACAATGTGAATTGGATGTTCAAAAGATAATTAATTTACAAAGTTTAGCAAATCGATTGCCAGACGTATTTACTAACCTAAATAGAGTGACTAAGCCACATATACCAGCTGTAAATGCTCCTATCAAGATTGATGTCCCTGAAGGACAATCTCATGAGTCTCATGAGTCTAAGGCACGCTTAAAGCGTGGTAGACCAGCAGGTTCCAAAGATAAGAATCCTCGGAAAAGAAAAGGAGCAATGATAAGTAGTAATGGCCAGATTGAGAAAGCAATAAATGAAGGATCTCCAGAAGAGACCATAGACATGACAAATGATAGTGTTCTAAACGAACCTCAGGTACTTGAAAATGAAGAGATCTCAACAGTTTATGTCATGTCTGAATACCTTGGAACCGAAATGAAACCGACGTCGATGATGCTTTTGCATATAATGTAGCACTTGATGTTATGAATGAAAAAGACGATCATGAGCCTAAATCCATCAAAGAATGTAGGAAAAGAGATGATTGGCCAAAATGGAAAGAAGTAATTGATGCAGAATTGAAACACTTGGAAAGAGAGAAGTATTTGGGCCAGTAGTTCGTATATCTGAAGGTGTAAAACCAGTGGGATATAAATGGGTCTTTGTGCGAAAAAGAAATGAAAAGGGTGAAATTGTGAGACACAAAGCACGTTTAGTTGCAAAAGGATTCTCACAAAGACCTGGTATTGATTTTGAGGAGACATATTCTCCTGTGGTGGATGCAACTATTTTCAGATTCTTAATTAGTCTGGCAGTAAGACATGGACTTGATTTACGAATAATGGATGTTGTAACAACTTACTTATACGGCCCACTTAATAGTGATATATACATGAAACTCCCGGAAGGATTCAAGTTGCCTGAAGCAACTGGTTCGTGTTCTCGAGAACAACATTGCATTAAGTTAAATAGATCCCTTTATAGATTGAAACAATTAGGACGTATGTGGTACAATCGCCGTAGTGGATATTTGTTGAAAGAAAATTATAAAAATGACCTTATCAGCCCTGTATTTTTATAAAGAAATTTGGGTCAGGTTTTGTGATTATTGCTGTCTACGTTGATGATTTGAATATCATTGGAACTCCAGGAGAGATTTCAATAACAGTGCAATACTTGAAAAAGGAGTTTGAAATGAAAGATCTTGGTAAGACAAAATTTTGTTTATGGCTACAAATTGAGCACCTAAAAGAAGGAATCCTTGTACATCAAACTACATACACAAAGAAGGTGCTTAGAAGATTCTATATGGATAAAGTACATCCGTTAACTAGCCCTATGGTTATAAGATCACTAGATGTTGACAAAGATCCCTTTCGCCCTTGGGAAAATGATGAAGAGATTCTTGGTCCTGAAGTACCATATCTAAGTGCAATAGGAGCATTGATGTATCTTGCTAGTCACACAAGACCCGACATATCATTCTCTATGAATCTATTACCAAGGTTTAGCTCATGTCCTACCCGAAAGGCATTGGAATGGGGTTAAGCATATATTTCGCTATCTACAAGGTAAGAAAGATAAAGGTTTGTTCTTTTCCAAAGAAGAATTAGTTTGTTCTTTTCGATCACAAACTAGATATGTATTTACATATAGTGGTACCGCAATCTCTTGGCGTTCCATGAAACAAACCATTGCTGCTACTTCTTCTAACCATGCAGAAATTTTAGCAATTCATGAGGTTAGTCGAGAATGTGTATGGCTAAGGTCTCTAATTCCACACATACAAGAAGATTGTGGTCTATTATGTGAAAAACAAGATCCGACTACATTATATGAAGACAATGCAGCCTGTATTGCACAACTTAAGGAAGGGTACATTAAATGTGATAGGACGAAACATATTTCGCCAAAGTTTTTCTTCACCCATGACCTTTAGAAGAATAGTGAGATTAGTGTCCAACAGATTCGATCAAGCGAAAATTTGGCAGATTTATTTACCAAGGCACTTCCGACTACTACATTCTAGAAATTAGTTCATTTAATCGGGTTGCGTCATCTCAAAGGTCTTAACGGATAACATCATGAGGGGGAGTTAATGCACGCTGTACTCTTTTTCCCTTAGCCATGGTTTTTCCCACTAGGTTTTTCTGGTAAGGGTTTTAACGAGGCAGCATTGCACATGCGTATTATAAAATAGTGTATTTGTTCTATATTGGACATCCAATGGGGAGTTTTATAAAATATTGATATATTGTGGATGCCTATTATATTCCTTATGTATCTAGAATATTCCGGAAAGTAGGATTAGTTTATAGGAAACCCTTATTGCTTATATATATATCCCCTATTATTGAATAAGAGAATAGATCTATACTTTTCCTTACAAACACTCTCTACTAAAAACCCTATTTTCATAACAAAAACAAAATAGAAATGGTGACGGAAAAAATTTTATTAAACTATCAATTTGAAAAAAAAATTAATAAGAAAAGATAATATTTTACGCACCTTATAAAAATATATAATTGGATGAATATTATCTATGAATAATATAAACCTTCTATAACTATTATCCTATAGAAAAAAAAATTATAAATATTTGTTCTACATCATCACGTCATACAAACTGTGTGCATGGGAATTTACAAGTATTTTTTTTTTTTGAGAAAATATCTTAAATTCTTCTTTTTTTTTTAAAAAAAAAAAAAAATTAGGGTATATATCTTAAATTCTTAATGACTTATTATCCAAGAAATTCTTAATGACTTTGTTTATTGAGCTAACAATTAGTTTAACTATATAACTAACGTTTCTTTTGCTTGGTTTCCATTGAAAGCATTCTAATACATTTTTTTAATTTTTTTTGTATTTTTTTGATGTAAATACATTTGTTTATTTAAAAACTTTGATTAGATCTCAATTACTAAATATTGTCATCATTATTCATCGATTCGTCATGGTTGAATACTTAACTTTTTTTTTTAGGGCTCAAATACTTCTTTCCCCGTAACGTTTGGCAGGTAGTTTTATGAGGCGGAATTGTGAATACATTATCATACCTTCATATCGATCGGTGCAATACTCACTTATAAATATGAATACGCCCTAATACAATAGGTTTGTAATTATTCCAATTCTCTACTTTGATATTTTCAATGTTTAATTGTTTAAAAGCTTATAAATATGAGTACTCCATAATGCAATAGGTTTGTAATTATTCCAATTCTGTACTTTGATATTTTCAATCTTTAATTGTCTAAGAGAAAAACAATGGAGGAGTAAAGAATTTGCATGTCGTATTATAATTTACATGATTTATTTGGTAATGCAGCCTCGGATAACATCTCACTAATAGAAGTGATAATGATGTATGAATTGCTACCTACCTGTAATTGAAAATATTACTATTTCATCTTTTGTACAAAAAGATATATTTAGTGTAGAAGTTTTATTAGTTATAAACTTATAACACCAATTGATACATACTTTGCACATGACCTTAATACTAATTGAACAGTGGGTTTAGTTTAGTGGTATACTTATGGTTGATCTATCAATACTCATTTCAATGCAGTTGTTAAATTCATAGTTCAATTGAAGGGTCTGTTTGTGAAAAGCAAAACATGATTGACTATAATTAGTACTCTTTTTTTTTATGTGGTTCAAACTAACATGGAAATTATGGACCGAAGGTAATCTTTAAAAGTCCATGCTATATTGATATACGTACGATAAAATTCATCAATGACAATGGATAGGTAAACTTTAAACTTTTATTTATCAATTGTATACGATTGTTTAAAAGTCAATTAATTTTTACGAATAGTCTATGTTAGATCAATTTTTGTATTTGTATTATTATGGTCAATTGTTTGCGATTTTCCAATAGTTAAATAGCTAATGTAGGTATCACTTTGAGTGTTTTTTTTTTAATTATTTCTTTTAAATTATTTCTTTTATTATCACTTAGTGGCCACCTGAAATAAGGGATGTAAAGGATTGTGAAATTATTTAGAACATAAAAATGATATCAATATCAACACTATTTTTTTATGATTGAATCTCTAGGACTCCAAGATTGCATCAATAATCTACTTCATATAATTGTTAGTTCAACTATATTTGTTATATTGATGATGATGCTAAAAAACATATTGGCCAATATGCAAGTATCGTATCGAAGCTTATGTTTGACAATATAGGGAATATATAGAGTAACATATATACGAGGCTTTGCCAAAAAAAAAAAATGGATATATACGAGTACATTTTAACAACCGCACGGGCTTTAAAAACTAGTTTACAACATTAAAGAGTATTATCAATTTTAATTAAGGCAAAATATAGCCATATGAGATCTCGTTAGATTCGTCTCACTGTGTAGAGTATTATATCTAATTTGCATAATTTTTTATTTGATAATATCTCTTTACATATAAATATATCAAAGACCACATATAAAATTTTTTTTATTAATTTTATATTATCAATTTATCTTCAATATATCATTGGATAAATTTTCTTATGTAAGTGGCATATAATATTTTTTTTTTATCTAATATGATTGGTCTACTTTATATATGTTGCATGAAAATTATTTAAAACAAAAGGAAATTAATCATTTGAAATATAATTGGTTTATAAAGCATAAAAACTTGCATAACTATAAATTCACACGGTAGATAAATTGTACTATATATATAGAGAGAGAGAGAGTTATAGACAACATATAGCTAGTGGTATATGTATCATGTGAGAAAGAAAAGGTGGATGTGATACGGAGTACTTACTACATTAGCAGGAAGATTAGTATCAATGCCTACTTTTGCAAGTGTAGAATCGGCAAGAGAAGGGAGGCGAAATTCATGCATCATCCAGTCAGTCTTAGTCCCTTTAGCAGCTCTACCTTTATAGAAAACCAGCGATTTCTTCAAACCAATGGCGCATTTGTTCCCTTCCGATGAGTAGATGGGACGGTCAGTTCCAGTGGCTTTCCAAAATCCAGCCCCAGTGACTCTATTAGGCCTTGCACTATTTCTATATTTTCTGTCCCTTGGACAATAGAAATAGCACTCTTTCTCTCCAGTAGATGAAAACTCTGCATACAAATTAAAAACAAACCTACAAGCTAATTAAGCTAGCTAAGATGACTAACTTCATTAATACTTATTGCGTTGATATATATATATATAGTAGTGGACGTCCAGGCTAGGCAAGGTGAAATTATAATCGAAAATAGAATTCTTAACAATCATTTGCAATGCAATGCAATTAATAATAATAATAATAATAATAATAATAATAATAATAATAATAATAATAATAATAATAATAATAATAATAATAATAATAATAATAATAATAATAATATCTTACTTGGAAGATCCCATGGATCGAATTTATAGATATCAAGCTGCTTGATCAGCTCTATGGAAAGTGGACGTTGTTGAATCTTCCTCCTCAGGTAAAATCCTACAAGCTCCTCATCGGTAGGATGAAACCGAAACCCAGGAAGTAGAACCTCGTCATTAGCCTTCTCTCCTTCGTTATTATTGATCTCGTCCAATCTTCCTCCTTTGTTAATTACTCTCTGTTCCATAATAATGTTGCTTGGTATCTAAGACTTGAAGTTTAATATAGTTAGTTGACGACAAAGGTTTTGTTTCAGAAATGGAGGGGATTGTAGTAACTGACTTCAATTCAACCAAACAACAAGTAATATATATAGCACGTAGCTAGGTATGTATATTTGGAGAGTGCAAGAAATTAAGTACACGTAAAAAATAAAATATAATAAAATAAAATGACGATTATTATTTAGTGTGTATTGCTTTCTACAATGAGAAAACTTTGCAAACTTTGAAGCCTATTAAAGACTTCTTCCTTCTAAGGGAGCTGACCCCGAAGGATGAGCCGCCTTTTCTGGTGACTTTCGTCAAGTTTTTTACCATTTTTATTTCTCTGCTAACTCCAATCCATAGATTTACGTGACAACCAAGCTTAAGTCAAATGTACGTGGTTAAAATAAAACAATTAAACCTACCAAGAACATTACAAAATGAATCAAATAGTTAATTTCCTCCTTAAAATTACAAACGCCGCATATAATTTCCGCAACGGAGCGCCTCCCGCTTATGTCGCCACTGGCTTTCATATAAAACAAGACACTATCTATGGAGCAGCTTTTGCCTTTGCGCAAGTAGCCATGGAAAAACCACCCTCTAATCTATCTTCATGTACCTATCGAATTAGCAATTCTTGCACACCCGCATCAACTCTTATCAATGAATAAACCCTAAAATTCATAGATAGAAACCTAGAATATGAAAAGAAAAAAAAACACAAACGAAATCTCAATTCATAGATAGAAACCTAGAATACGAAAAGAAAAAAAAAACACAAACGAAATCTCACATAGGAGAACTGTATATCTCACTAAAGGAGAATTTATTAGAGAAAAATAAACAGAAATCTACGAACAAGAAATCAAAAAACTAAAGAAATAAATTGGGACTTTTCATCGATTAAAATCAATGAAAGCCCCTTGAAAGGAAAGAGGCTAGGGTTTTTTGGGAGAGAGAAGAGGGAGGAGAGAGGCGTAAAACCTATCATATTTTGTGTACAACTCGTTGGATTGATTTCTTAAAAGAACTCATTACTTATAATTTTAAAATCTAATATATATTGTCATTAACCAAATCAAAAACTTAATACACAAGTGGTACTCAAAGAGTGGGACTTCAAATTTACCCTGTTATTGCTTTCCTATTATGCTAAGATAACAGTTGTAAGTAATTAATGGCCACTAACGCACTATTACGCAAACATAAGAGTTACGCACTATATGTGCTCCGTACTTGGGTTTAAAAAATTTACCTTATATTATACCAAATGACATCAATGACTAGTAGGTGTCCTTATATATTTATATATATTTATACTTTGATTTGCACTTTCGCCAATGCGATATTATTTAATGTTCTAACTATGTAGAAATCATTAAAAAAAAAATTATAAAATAAAATAAAATAAAACTTGATTTCCAAATAAATTTAAAAATATGACTATAAAATGCATGGATATATAGTATACAAATAAAAAGTATATAGATATAAATTAGGTCAATTGGTCATATAGCGTTAGATACTTCTATAATTTCCTATTCATCAGTTGCCACTACGAATATGAAACTAAACTGAGGAGTAAAAGTTATTAAGATTGTCAATCTGACAAGTCAGTGGAATAGAATCTCCGAGAGAATGGAATAGAAATAAAACGAATTGAAAATGTTAATTATAAAGAGCAAGTCAAATTTTCAGTTGTGATTTTGGCCTTTTGTGTCTCAATAACCGGGCAGGCGCGCACCTCATAGTTACATGTTGCCGTTTGTCAAAGGTTTTTTCATTATTTTGGACTATCTTATTCTTGTACTAACATTATTAACGCAATCTGTCCATACCGGGGCAAAATAGTCAATTTGAAATTTTAAGCTTTTTTTGTTTTGTTTTGTTTTCGTTTAATTAATATACATATATAGACCTAGAAGAAAAATAGTGAGAATCAATCTCATGAATTCAAGGAAATGTTTTAATTACTTGATTTATTTCTCACCCTTATATATGATATTAAACACTTTTTTTATGTATCAATATACTACATTCGTATCATATTAGTTATAATGATTTGAAATAAAATAAAAAGAAAAAACGTCAAATCATTACAACTAATATGATACAAAAATAGTGTTAAACACCTTGGCTACTAAAATAGCAATACGAAAAAATAATATGAAAATCTTAGTAGGGAGTTCACACTTCGTAATCTCTTACTGAATGCGATCCTGATATTTGGTTTGGTCAAACTTTAAATGAGATTTATTGATGTGTGCTTTGCTACTAATTGGATGTTGATCCTTTGTTCTCTGTATCGAAGTTGTGCACTATTTGCTCAGAGGTTTTCAATAATTTATGCATGCTGATCAATCTGTTAGAGTATAAAATCAATTCTTGGGCTTCAACTATCAACTTAAGCTTTTGGTTGAGATGAGAATTGGTTTTATACTATATCACAGTCAATGTTGTGTGCTAGTAGTGTAAGTGTTAAAGATCGACATAATATTGTTTGCGACACCCTCATGATATCTGAAGTCGATAATGATGAACCTCTTTCTAATTACTTTAATTTAAATGTGTGGACATGATTGAAGGAATTGTGTCATCGCCGAATGTGCAATTACTGAATATGATATGGGTCTAGTTATGGAGATAATAAGTTTGTTTCATTAGGTTGTCATTATACCATTGCTAGACAATAGTAATGGCCTTTGGACGTGAAAAATCAAACCAAAACCTAATTGAATGGATCCTATAAGGTCACACAAAGTGGTATAGGTTGATTATGGACAAAAGCCCATTGTGGATTTATGTCATTAAACTAACCAATAGGTAAAGAGGGGATATTGATGGGCCTGACCTAATTAATTATAATGTAATTATAAATAATTAGGTTTTGAGGATTTATCAGGGTGTGTGAAAAACTAATAATTCAAAAAGTCAAGAAATACTCTCTTTCCCTCCTATTTTGTGCATGAGTTTTTCTAATAAAGAGAAAAGTTTTTTTGCTTCTCGTTCCAACTACCATTGGTGGTAAATTAATCTATACACGTGGACTGAGTAGAGGAGCAGCGTTTGAGGCTCTGATCTCCGGTGTTCGTAATACTAATTTTCGTGGAATTTACGCTACAAAGGTATAACCTAAACTATTATGTGATTCTTGAAATTCCGCTAGGTGCCTTTAAAACCATACAGTGGTATCAGTTAGCCTACTTGCATAAGTTTTTTGGTCATAATAATTTGATTATGTTTATTTCTTGGTAATTTTAATCCAATTAAGAGGGAGAAAACTAATTATTGTGTTTCAATTATCATAATTTGATGAAGATAAATAATTTGGAATAAATTAATTAGTTTAATTTGCTCAATTAATCCTAATTTTAACCCCTTTTTAGTTCGAACCCATAGACCCTAATTCATGTTTTGCCCTAATTTTTTCTCCGAAATTGTTTTGAATAAATTAAAATTTGTTTGGCTTTGCGATTCGCAAAATTTCGATTTTGATTTACTTGGAAATCACCCCAAGTAGTAATATATTTTTTTAATAATTTTTTGAAGTATGTACTATAGATATAATCATATAAACCTTTGAAGTTGCGTCTTGAAAAATGTGGTTAAAAAACACATATACTTCTTCCATTCCAATTCATTTTTTTGTATTTTTATTTGTAGTGGTTCCTTATATTCTTTACATTTCTTTTTTACATATCGTTTTCCGAAATTAACTCTAAACTCAATATAATTTTATTGACTTTCTCTGTAAAAATCTTCCATATTTAATCAACATATTTCCCACCAAATTAAAATACTCAATATTATTTTAATCCAAACACATTTAAATTTTGAATTTAATCAAACACATTTTTCATTAAAATAATCCAAAATACAATAAATATCCTAACTCCAATAATATTTTACTTATACAATAAATTTTTCTTAATTGATGTATGAGTAAAAGTTAAAGTGTAAACAATGAACGGGAACTGAAGAAGTAGCAAACAATTTGAAACTAATGGGTATAATATTAGAGAATAATTGCTCATTGCGTTTTTTACTTGGTACTCCATCTATTCCTTTTTATTTGATATATTTTGACTTTCACATGTACTAGTGTACTTGTTTAACCTTAAATAATTTTTGTTGTATATATGTAAAAATTGTAATGATTGGATATTGATAATGTAGAACTCATATAAATTTATTATATTTTATATAATAAACGTAATTCAAAAGATTTTTTTCATACGAATAGATTTCAAACGTATCAAACAAAAAAGAATAAAGTAAAGGTATAAGTCAACTTTCAATTGAATTAGTAGGATTGGGAAGAACTACACAAATAGCATGGGATTCCTATGTTAATAACATCGATAATGCCAATTTACTTCACTCACATTCACATCGTTATCGTACGAATAATTTCATGGCTGAGCAATAATAATTAAGTTTGAAATTTTGTGTTATGGCACTCAAAATTGCTCAATAGTGACATTTATTTCATAAAATTTCTAGTAAGATGGGATTTTGCGCCAAGTAATTAACAATTATCCAATGGGTTTGCATCAGGTGTTGTACCAATAAATTCAAACATATTCAATGTCAATTGATCTACTCCGTAATTGAGTCAAATGGTGCCCAACTTGGGACTTTCAACTTTTATTTGACAAGAAACCACAGAAATCTATGCCCCTCGTTTGAAACCCTGTTTGTCTGTAACATACATAAAATATGATTGATAAAAATCCCTGGGCTTCGTGACCCAAGCGTGCAATCAATTTTTATTTTTCTTTATCAAGCTTATATGGGATATAATAACCTCAAATTAAACATTGGTGTAATTTCAATTTCTTTTTTCAATTTTCAATTTTCAATTAACTCCAAAACATCCTAACTAAATTTTCAAAATATATTACACTTCTACGTATCCACCTTAATGCACCTTAATGGTTTAGCCCTGTCACTCTTTACTCAACTCATAAACCAATAGTTTTATTTTTTTTTTTCAATTCACTTCAAATTAATTCAACCTAACATGGCTAAAACGATGTTAGGTTAAATTATGTCAGATTGAAAGATGAAATCTAAGCATTTCCATTATCAACCTCTATTTTGCTTTCCATGCGAACTCATTATATTCATTGATACAACCTTCTTATATGCAAGTTTACAAGTTTTGTTTTTCGGTGTCTAACGTGACTTATCTTCCCCCAAATATTTTGTTAAAGTTGCTACCAACATGCCTTCATTACTCGTCTTTAAATTGATACCCTAGCTTCATCAGGCTCCCCATCTACAACTTCACCTTCATCTATTCCACTTCCCACTTTGGTCAAGTTAAAACTTGACCATGTTATTAAAACTTTCCGCAAATACACGTCCATTTTGTTTTCGCAAATACACGTCCTTTTTGTTAAAGTTGTATATAAGATTAATACTTAATCTTATATACAACATGCCTCATAGTTACCTAATGATGCAGCTATCCCCAAATTTTAGGGTTTTAGAAAAATCCAACCGTCGTCGAACTCGCCGCCGCTGTTTCTCTTTCTCATCCACGTTCTTCTCCTTTCTTCTTTCTAATTCCTCTTTTCTTCTTCATTTTTATGCGATTTTAAGTAGCCAATTCGGATTTGTGAATGAAACTAGCAATTATAAGTTGAATCTTAATTTCAATTATATTAAAATTTTAATATGATTTAAATTAATTTAGCGTCTTAAATCTCTTTTATCTAATTCAACTTTTCACTACAAGTCCTTAGTTTGTTATAAAATTAAAATTCTTATATAAGTAACATTATTCTTAATTTGTAAGCTCTATAATCATAATCCAACAAAGTCAACCACATTATTGAAGTAATCACTGCGTCTGCAATTAGAATATTTAACCACCATTATTCTGATAAGTAACCACAACGTTACTAACAAATAACATCAATACAATTACTAATAGATAATCATAACGCTTCTAAAAAGTAACTACAATTGTTCATATAAGTAAAAACAATATTAGCAACAAGTAAATCACAGTTATTATTGAGTAACCATAACTCTTCTAAAAGGTAATTATCATGTTCAATTATGTAACCACAATTTTAATAACAAGTAACCTCAACATAATAAGTAGCTAAGTAATCATCATAACTTAATCAAGTAACTATCAATATTCAAATAACTAACCATGCATAATATTATTAGTAATTAACATGGGTATTACGAATGATTCACCATCATTTTATTATTTAGTAACCATTACACTTTTAACTATTAACCACCAATATTAAAAAAAAAAAGTCACCTATAACTCTATAAGTAAGTAGAACTCTATTTCAAATACATAATCAATAATAACCTCTATATTTTTAAGAATTAACCATCAACCATTATTAAATAAGTAATTCATATAATTCAGATAATTAACTATTGCAATTCACATAAGTAATAAGTTGTTCAAATAAGTGTAAAACGTGAGTAACCGTCATTATTCAAATAGGCAACCATCATTATTCAACTAAGTAACAATTATTGTTCTACCATTGCAGTGAAATACAGAACAAAAGAACGATTTTCACATGCATGGTTGCACCATTATTTGACGGTGCAACATGCCTCACACAAGACATGCCCATTAAAAAATAGAATGAAATTAAAATACGTGCACAATATAAGATATCCAAATAATCAATACATAATAAATACCGACATCTAAACACTAAAATTTAATTGGTTATAAATTTATAATGAAGTTAGGGGTTTAGAAAATTGCAATATTTTCTTAATAAAAAAATCTATAAGCATAAATGATAACTTTATTTATTTATTTATTTATTTTTGACAAAGAAAGCTTTAGGTTATTAACATCGGAGTAACTTTATATATATATAATTAAATAAAAAAGTTTTGATGCAGTTCTCACGGTTATCATATAAAGAAAGTTCTCACTTGAACCTGATCATATATATATATATACATATATATATATATGAAAAATGCTATTTGTAGCCCTAATGGCTATGAATAAAGTGTTTAAAATAGAAATTATTTTTACATTCAAGTATTAATTACATAGATATTTGTGTGATTTTTGTTGAGTTTTATAAATTATTATCATTTATAAAAATATATTTAATGCTTATACTTAGCCTCAAGGACTATGTATAGCATTATCCTATATTCGTTTATAATTTATAATGAAATAATGGTAGAAGTGTCCATATGAAATTTGACGGCCAATTGACTACATAAATTAACGTAGATAACGATAAAAGTTTACGGGTAAAGTTGTTATTAAAGCATTAAAATGCGGTTACAACAAGTCAACAATGTCATTTTGAGATGCAAGTTTGTGTCTCATTTAGAATAAATTAGGCATCCTTCAATTTCATGGGGAAATGCCATTAGAGTTTGGGCTAAATTATTGCAAAAACCCAGCACGTTCCTATCACTATACAACTCCTAGGATCTCTTTCAAAATTTAGGTGCACTTTGAATTACTTATATAATTCTGCCTGAAGTCATGAACCTTGAATTTATGAGAGCTTTTTGGTCACAAAATAAAACAACTAAAACAAAGGGAGTACTCAGTAATAGATTTACCACAAAAGAGTCTGCCAGGTACTTACCAAGACCCACGATTAGCAGGATAAGCGCCCTTTGTTTTCAAAATTGCTCAACCAATAAGTTTTCCATACATATAAGTTGGCTTCATGCAGAGCTATTTTTTTTTTGGAACAATGACAATATTGCATCAAGAGCAAAATGTCTACAGACCTATTCTTCCCCACAATACAATAATACATCACAGAAACAAAACACACACAAAAGAAAAAACTAAAAACAAAAAAAAAAACAAAAAAACTTAATGGTAGGTGCCAGTAACCTCAGAATTGTGAATCACCGAGGAAAGCAATCATGCATCGAGCACTCTGAAACAAATTATCCACTCGTTGCCACACTACACATTGAGTTTCTAACAGCTTTTGTGCTTTTTCCTGCAGATGTGATTGACATCTCATCGTTTCTCCATGAATCTGCAGAGAAATTTGAAGAAATTTTGACACACAATAAAAGACATTGACAAGAAAATTATCTCCTAGTAGCGATTAATTGGAAATTTAGATCCATTATTTGATGTTATGTTATTTGTATTTTACAAAAACCCAACACATTCCTATCACTGTTATTTAATGTTGGTTTTTAAACTTCAAAAGGTTGAATAATTTTTTCAAATAATGATCGTAAAATTAGGTAATCGCTTGTTAAAATAAAACCAAGTTGAATGGGGTGAAGAAACTACTCATCAGTCATGATCCATACACACATACAAAGCATCCTAGGTGGCGATTAATCAAAAACTAAGATAGAAACTAACCTTGAGAAATAATCTCACAACAGCCTGCACAAACTCAAAATTGTGACCACAAGAGATTTCATAAATGAAATAATCTAAAAGCATGTCAAGCGAAAGCAACTCCGGTCTACTGGGCTCTAGCAACTCATCATCGTCTATGATTTGAAGCATCCGAAGCTCCATATCCAAAGAAGACGGAGATAAACCTTTAAGATAATCTGTGAGTGATGAAACTGCAAAAACATTCTAATTAGGAGAGTGCTTTACTGGTTTCTTTGAACTGTAAATTGGCCGCTGATTGGAGATAAATTGGTGCTTGAAATAAATCAGTTTCACAATATGCTTCTATTTATTTCACCAGAGGTCTACATATAAGCAATCTTTGTACTTCTGTACAAATAGTGTATACTTACAATTCTTGGAAACTACTGCAGATTGGAGAACTTGCAAAAACGGTGATGGAGGTAAATCAGTCACATAATCAGACTTTTGTTCAACATCTCTAATTTTCAACTCTTCATCGGTCACTTCACTTGATTTAAACATAATGTCTCCTGAGAGAGATGGCATTGAAGGTAAAAAGAAGGGTGCTTTCTCAGGCTTCTTAGGAGGTTCAATGGGTTTATTTCGGACCTGGAATTTCCAAAAGATTTACATAATCATAAATTTTGAATAATATTAGAGCAAACACCCAGCCAGGTTGCCACAATCAAGATATCATAGAGTTTCCCAGAAAAAATTATAGGTAACATCTAATCAGCAGAGACAGGGAGAACCTTGATAATGTCCAGGTTGATCAAGCTTTGCCACTGAGTCTTGGGTAAGAGTGAAAGTGTAATCAAATCAGGCATTCTCTGGTCAAATGTGGGCACTCTAGCAGCATCGTTATCATGTGAAGGGTCGGCATTGCCTTCCTCAACATCAGCCATATCATTGTCATCACCTGCACCAATTGATGGCAAATTGACATGCGGAATGTCCTTCCCACTAACATAAGAATCAATACTAGATGAACCTGTGAACATTGCCTGATTAACCCTGCAACATCAACACCAAAAAACATCCCATATTAAGGCATACGGTTATCCACTAACATCCCCTGCCTTGTGTGTGTGCATATCAGATACTGCATCTCATCTCAAGTTAGCCTTTGGGAATTAACTAATCAATGTGGTCAAGAATCCAAAACATGTGTTTGCTAAATGATTTTCCAACTGTTTCACAAAAACATGAAAAGTGGAAAAATATGAAAAGCAAACTTATCAAACAAGCAAAGTGAATCAGTCGTTCGCTAATATAAGTCCTCACAGTTAATTAAATATCCGCACTCAATTCAATAGATTTCAAAATTATCAAAAACCTACTTCTCTTACCACAAGTAAACTCCATTTTGGTTGACGTGAGTAGTTGCTAAAACATCCATATTGGGCGACAAGGACAATGCTGTAATAGCCACATCAACATGGATGGCATCTATTTGTCTAGCTAAAATAACATCCCAAATTATAAGAGTTCCATCCATGCTAGATGAGAAAAGCCATTTTCCATCCTCGCTAAAACAGATATCAGTTATACGGTCATTATGGCCTTCAAATTTCCTAACCATCCTAAATGCGACTACATCATAGATACGGATGATCAAATCATTAGCTACAGTGGCCAACAACCCTGAAATATTAGAAAGAGGCAATCAAATTCAATGGAATATATGTACGAAAAAAGTAAAAGAGCAATGAAACTGGGTACAAACTTTGAAAGGAATGCATAGGCTTACCGTTGGACCTATGGTACACAATCTTAACGACAGGACATCCCACATCCCATCTGGATTTTAACTCACGTCCCCTAAAATTCCATACCTGCAGCAAATTCCTTAAGTTAGGCAAGTTATGCAGCATTGTAAAGGAAAATCTACCCACTCCAATAAATTCGGGATGTGATTTACAAAGGGAAGGAATTTAAAAATAGTTTTGCAGCACAACACGTCAGCACTGCAAAGGAAAAATATCTGTTTTTGATGAAGTTGGACTAGCATTTTGAAACGAATAAAATCTTGAAGAACCCCTACAGAAAAATACGGGATATAAAGTCTTTGACAGCAAGGAAAAAGGTATCTTTCCCCCTCACTTTGCCACTCAAGCCATGTGTATAGGGTCTTTGAAAGCAAGGAAATAGGATGAATAAAAAATAATGGCAGTTGGATCTAATACTACTGGTGATCTTCACTGTTTACAGATATGATTTCACCTACATTCTTTTTTTCTTTGCAAAATCAAGAAGTCTCCATGTCTGATCAATAATAAAAACAACTCATACATTGGTGTGGGTGGGGTATTGAGGGTTAATGGGTGAAAACAAAGAGGGAAAGACTGAATATAAAAAGAACGTCTAATTGTAAAAATACATGCTACACAATCATGAAAACACACGGAAACACTCATATCCCCCACCCTCCAACTTTACTCGCAAGTAGCAATTATTTTTTTCTCTCACTGGTAGCCCCCAACTTTTTCATTCTTCTCTTTGGAAGCATCTTTCAAAGGACACTTTACGCACGTAAAACAAGGCACTTTTGGTCGTTTTTGACACTTTTAAACATGAAACTTATGGGTCAAGTTGACCCCCATTAACTTTTTTGGGGTCAAATTTCAACCTCGTTTTGCATGTGAGAAAACATCTCAGTTTGTATGCCTAGAACAGCTACTCTCTATAAGGTTTATAAGGGTCAATTTGGCCCTTAAGAACTCAATTTAAGGTCGAAATTGTCATAAAATGACCAAAATACCTTGTATTGTCCACCAAAAACATCTAACTTTGCATACAAGACTAACAAATGCCAAAAGTACAAGTTAACAAAAAGGCTACTAGAAAGAAAAGTTTGAAAATTGTGGAGCTACTTTTGAGAAAGAACTTCAAAAGAGCTAATAAAGATAAAAATCAAAATATGGACGTTAGGGCCTACCACAAGGTTTCCCTTTTATGTTTACTTCATTATTTGGGCAAGAGTAATATGAAACATTGATTGTTTTTCATTACCACGTCAAAGCTCCAAATATGTTTACCACAAAGAATTTTTCTTACATCACACAAACCACCAAACAAAAAAAAAAGGTTTAAACATGTGTCTACCACTTGCTCAATCAAAATTACAAAATGTTGATATTTAAAAACTAGATATATATACAAATCCAATAAGATCCCACGCAATTATGTTTCTCTTTAAATATAAATATATTTTAGGGATTTTTATAGTTGAAGTTTCTCTCTCCTTATACTCAAGTTTTCAAAAATAACCAATTGAATGAAAGTAGGGAAATATTGCCAATAATAAGCTGCAAGGCAACCAAACTATACCGGCATGCCAAGAATCAATTATCAAAAATTTAAGGTAGAACATTAGCAGGATTGTATAAAATATTCCACTAACAAATCATGCCGGTCAGATTAAACCAATCCGTTTCTGTAAACATTGCTCTTAGTGTTAAACAAGAAAAACTCTACAACACAGCAGCTGCAATAAAAGACACTATGTATATAGATACCTTTATATCACCATGATATCCTGCACTCATCATCAGGGTATTCGTTGAATCACAGGCAACTCCAACCACTTCTCCATCGTGACCACAACTCTTTCTTTCAGAATTGTCCAAATAACTGCCTCGGCTCATCCCAGATTGAAGATTAAACCGCTCAAGCCAACCACCAGCTGTCCCAAGAACAGCAAAGTTTCCACATGAACTGATAGTACAAGCCTGAAGAATATTTTAAGACATCACCAGGTACTTCAATCAAAACGCTAGGGATTGAAAACAAGGTAGCTAGTCAAGACGTAGAAATATAAAGCTATATGTTGTAGATTGACCAGATTCACTAACAGTAGAGCAGCACTGCCCACATAATTTTCTAGACTTCTAAAAGGCCCATTTGCTTCTCTTCTATAAAACTCTTGCCTCCATGACAACATAAGACTTTTAAATAAGCTATATCAAGAGGAAAAAGGCTAAGAGGTCAAAAATAAATAAATAATATATATCATGATGTATACGATCGAGGACGTGGTTCTCAATTGAAGAGGATGGAAGAGGGAAATCTATGTGAATGACCACATGGAATGATCAATTTTGGTCCATGTAGCCGACCCCAATAATGGGACTAAAGCTACGACTGATTGATTGATATTATGATGAATAAAGAACCAACCCCTACATATACATGTATATCAATAATTGCAAATTTTTCACGCAAACCAAAGGACAAATGAAACTTCAAAAAATGGCCAACATCAGTAACTTTATCAAGATAAGATACATGAATCATAGTTTTCATACAACATTGGATACATTTCCATTTTTCTTAGTGTGTGAGAATTAAGAGAGGAAAAGGAAGGCAGGCAGCTAAGCTCTTTACCTTCACTGAAGTTTGGCTTTCTTCAGAAGGAATCAGTATGTGCTCTCCAAGCACAAAGTTCTGCAGTCTCCACACATATGCCTCTGAAGTGTCCGAGTGACAAGTAACAACATTACACCAATCGCGCTGCCTAATTTCAGCTAGTTTTGACAACATGAAAATATGAAATAGTCAATATATATCACATAGGAGTAACATAACAAACTAGAGTGGTCACCACAGTTCTCAAGGTCTGGATAGGTCCAGATGCACATGGCATAACCTGACATTATGACACACATATTAAGTACATGCCACGAAATGACAAAACAAACAAAAGGTCATCTGGCATGTACAGAGTCTGCAAACAAAGTAAACAGCAACCAAATTAGATCAATTCATTATCTATTTGCACCCTGCAACTATTCTGGAGTTTTGGACAATTACAGGATTTGCGTGGGCAAAATTTTGTTTGCAAGTATGAAATGGAAAGAGATGGATAAAATCATAGAAATTAAATCTTCAAAAGGAAAATATATATTTGTTGCATCTGATATTATGATTGTATCTTTCTTTGTCAGTTAATTTGCAACAAAAAGAAACAGAGGCATCAAAATTCAGAACACAAAAACCTATCTCTAAAAACAGTAGTGCGTTGGAAACATAAATCATCAGGGAATCGATAGGTAGGCTTAACATGAAAAGACAGATGTTTATGCAGCAAGTGTGAATTCAAGAGAACAGCTTACCACAATCAAATGCAACAACAGGCTTCAGCTTAATTTCTTCCTCCTGATATAAAAGGTATAGCCAAAAAAAAGAGAACAGCTCAACAATGTAAGTTCACTATAACACATATTAGATACAGCTCAATAAAATAGCAGAAAACCATAAGGTAAGGCAGGAGTATAGGGTTTCTACTATATACCAAAGTAAACAAATTGCAATATTCCAAAACTTAAAAATAATATCAAAAAAAAAAATTATTAATATAGTTTAAGAGCAATGCTATATTGAAAATAGCCACAAAAAATATGAATCAATGGTTTAGAAAATTAATGAATAACTTTATGTATTTCTTAAAATTATAATGATAATTGAATAAAATTGTAAGCAATACAAGAATAAAGAAAATTGAAAGAAAATCTTTTTTAAAAGTCGAAGATAAATTCTATCTAATCTAACACTAATTACTAAAGTAAAAAAAACCAGCCTGTTGTCAATTCCTTTCCCACTCAAAGTTGTATCTCCTATTCTAAGACACTAACAATTTTAAATCTCTTGATATCCTATAATTAAGTCTTTATAAAGAAAACGTACATACAAAGTGTATATATATATATATATATATATATATTTATAGGTCAAGGGAGGCAAGTGTCCTCTGTGAAGAACAATATACCCTTTACATATTCCTATTCAAATCTTAGTCATTACTAATGCTATATTATTATACAAATGAAGAACCAATCACATTGCATACTTTATTCCAATTATTTATTAAAGTCTAATCCAAAGCCCGACTAAAGAAGGAGAGTTGGCGGTAATCAAGGTTGCAACGAGACTGGGACAGATACGAGAATGATTAAAATATTTTTTTGATAAATTTATAAATTAAAGAGTAGTGCCACAAAAATCACTTACTTCTAGGAAAACAACAATACTATCATTATTAAGAGTTGATTAGAAAAAAGAAAAAAAATAGTCCAAAACTACCTAATAAATGTCAGTTTTTGAATTACCAATTAAAATAAAATTTGTTATAGAACTACGTAGTAAAGTTATTCTAACTTGGTAGCACTACCTTCTTGTCGGAAAATTTTTGTTTTTTGCCAGATTTTGAGTCCAAAATGAATTAATAATCTTGTTAGTCCATTAATTAAACCCAAAAGCTACCTAAATTAAAGATTTGCATTAAATACGAAACTAAAATTTCGTTAATTAAACCAAATTCTTCTTCAATTGTTCACTATTAACCAAACTCAATTATTCAAATGTAAAATCTCTCTTCCTTCAAGCTTCATTTGTCCAGGTTTCCCATAACAGTTAACTTAACTCCATCTCTCTCTCTCTCTCTCTCTCTCTCTCTCTCTCTCTCTCTCTTCAACATTTAGTTTCTCAGTGAAAGAAATGTGAAAAATTCTCACATGCACCTACAAAACTAATATAGTAATATCTCAAGAATGACAAAGGAGCTCAAATTTGTTAGTGCGATCTTGATTTAATGTGATAGAAAAATTGTAGTTCTACACTCCAATTGTAACGGCACTCATATTTTTACAACATTCACCTTTTAGTGTTATTGGGTAAGCTTTCTTTCTTATGTGGCCAAAGTAACTATGTCATAAAGTTTCTCCAAAACAATTCCAATTGCAAGACCAAATATGGCAGAATTGAGGAAGAAATGGTATGAAGAATGAGCATGAGAGAGAAAGGTAGGAATTAGGGGTTCTTTGCACTTAAACTTACATTAGGGGAATTAGTAAATTGTAGGCCCAAAAATAGGAAAAAGGAAAATTTCCGACAAAAAGGCAACGTTACCAAGTCGGAATAACTTTAGTAGTTGTAGGCCCATCCCTTTGACGGTTGTCATCCATCCCCACCACTTCTTCGCCCCTCCCCTTTCCGCAAAAATCATTTTGTGGGTTTTCTAGGGTTTCGCGAGGTGGGGGAGAGGTTGCGACAACCCGGGAGGGGGAGAGATTTCGAGGGTGTTTGAGGGTGATTAGGGGGTGGGGTTGTTGATTTTGACAAGTGATGGAGGGCTGTCACAGAGGGGAGGGGGAACGACCGCGAAGGGGGGCGGTGAAGATGGTTGGTTGATTTGGTGGACATATTATCCTTTTTTTTAAATTAATTTAAACGCGAATTTCTACAAAGAGGTATGAGGAAAATGGAATATGTACACATTGTTGAAATTTGACCAATATATTTACACGTGATTTTTTTCAAATATTCATGAAGAAAATTATACTGGGACCATGGCTTTGTTGTTGTATTTATTAAAAAGATTAATTACATTATCTATTCTGATTTCTTAGTATGATGATCTTATATATTTAGAAATTCCATAAAATTAAGATCAATAACAAGTCTTCAGTAAGACCTTCAACTATTTATAGATTTCCTTTAAGTATTGGGTTTACTTATTAAATGATATATATTTGTTGTCTAACTATTTAGTCGTCTACCAAATAAGACATTCATATACAAGTTTTTATATAAGATCAAATTTAAAAAGCATGATTTTTATAAAGTACAAAAGTCATGCATTAATAATAGTAAAAAATGAAAACTTAGAAATTGTTAGTTTTTAATATCTTGGGAATGGAAGAAAATATGGAGAAACTATTGATTAATGACTTCCTCTAATCCACCAAAATTAATTCTCAAACAATTTTTTAAGCAAAGGAGTTTATTGATAAACCCTACGTTCACACGTGATATTTATATAATCTTATTACGTGAAAATTTACTAAAAATGGATACCAATTTGTTTGTTCCATACAAGAGTAACTAACTCTTCTTTCTCTCATTCTGCTTTTTTATTTTATTAAAAAACATGCAATTTCCATAAGATATAACTCATTGTTATAAAAATTATAAGAAATGGCAAAACCATGCAATATAATAGAGGAAACAGCCACTATGAATATACATATATATATGCACGTTTACCTTAACCCTCAGCTTCTTAGCTCTTCTAGATACATGACGCTGCGAAAGCTCTCTACTTTGTTGATCCTGATTATACAAATAAAGTTGAATCATAATATTAACAACAATAACCCCCTTACAACTTCAGCAAGACTACAAAAAAGAATAAAAGGAAAATATCTTCAATGGAAGATTATTAAAAACTATTAGTTTGACTTTTACGAGATGCCTACGTACAACGAATAATTTTTAAAGTAAAAAACTCGTAATGAACTTAAATTTGTAACAATACCAAAATAATGATTTCCATCAATTTTCTCTAATAGTATGGCCCACGTGCTATTTTAAATCAATTAACTTGTGATCGGGATACCGCACAGCCATTAGACCAGCATTATCTTACGTGACTGAATGTTGGGCTTTGAAGTACTGCCACCTCCATAAGATGAGTATGGCACAGATGTGTGTATGCTATGTTGGATGTGTGGACATACAAGGGACAAAATACTAATTAGGAAGAAGTTGGGTATTGCTTCTATTTTCAAATAAAAGGGAAAATCAACTAAGATGGTTTGGTCATATAAGACGAAGACTGAGTAACGCTCCAGTAAGGAGGTTGGAAGGGTGGCAACAAGAGGGACGAAGGGAGAGGTAAAGAAGACCAAAGCAAATGTGGATGAGGGTTGTTAGTGGAGATATGAGGGTGCTGGGGCTTGAAGAAAATTTAGTGTCAAAGAGGAAAGTTCAGAAAAAGAAAATTTTTGTCAGACCTTGAAAAGCTATAAACATTGCAAAAAGAAAAGGCCTTAACGCCGACCTTTTATGCAACCCAATTGTTATAGGAAAGTCTTTTGTCAATCCACCACAAGTCCTAACATTTGTGAACACATCCCAATACATATCCTTAACCAGCCAACCACGTCAATATACCTTCGTGGGATGTCTTTCTTCTTCATTGGCCACCAAAGTACATCTCTTGGAGCTTTGTCACATGTCTTCTCTAGATCAATGTAACCCATATGGAGGTCCTTCTTCCGCGCCCAATAGAACTCTAATGGATTGCTTCCGTAGTGGGTCTTAAAACCACAAAACCAAATTGGTTTTCAGAGATGTTTGTGCAAGCCCTCAACCTATGTTCTATCACCCTCTCCCACAAAATAAAATGTGAATCATAAGCTTGATCCCTTGATAGTTAGAACAGTCTTGAGCATCTCCTTTATTCTTATACAAAGGAACCAAAGTGCTCTTTTGCCGGTCCTATGGAATCCTACAAGTCTTCCACACCTTCACTGGTATAGCCCAAAGTGCTTTCTTTGGTTTCATTTTCTTCAATGCAATTTCTAATCCTTCGCACATGTTCTATGTTAATGTGGAACTAGCTCAAATTCTGCATGGACATATTTCAATGGCCACCCATAAATCATAATCTTGTATACCACAAAGCAAACTATCAAATTTCCATAACTATGAAAAAATTCCAACTCATTTGGATTTCAAAAATGACATGAACACTTCATGTGCATTACTTGAGCATTGCTTGACGCAAGGGAATCAAATCAGATATTTGCCACTCACGTTTGATAATTGGCAACTCCACTTTAAAATTTGTATAAAACCCAAAATATTTTCCATACATAGTTTCTACTAACATATTGTTCGCAACATTTTCTAAAAAGGGGTGTTTCACATTATTTGCAACACTCGTTTTCTTTCCTTTTTTAGTAAAATTTTTAATTGGGTATTATTCGCAATAAATCATACATAGCAAATTAATCTTTTATCATGAACTCCCTCTTTTCTCTCTCTCTCTCTTTTAATTCATCAACTCAAGATTAGGTTTCTGGTTTACCATAATGACCATTTTTTGAGTTTTCTTGCAAGTCACCGTGATTTCAATTTGGCCTTAGCTTTTCCTACTGTATGGTTTCGGATTTCGATTTTGGCCTTACTTTTTGTAAGTCTTTGATTTCAATTTTGGACTTGGCATAGGTTTCAGCGATGACGTGTGGTGGTTTCGGTGGCAATTTCTAGCAACTATGGTGGTTTCAATAGTGATTGTTGGTTCTTTTGGGGGAGATTGGTGATTTTTGGTGGTTCCTACAAGGATTTAGGGTGGATGATTCACACATTTGGGGTGACTAGTGGTCCCACTTTCTCTCCTATACCCCTTAATTACCTACAATAGATGCCTTTAATTCATTTTAAACGAAATGAGGAATTTTTGCCAAGGGACATGTGCAACACAATGTTGCAAAGAAAAGACATTGGGCTAGTTTATGTTTAATAACCTTTTATTTATGTGACAAAGGGGTAGTATATAATTTTTGCGATTCCTCATATTGATTCATGTCTAACGGACCCCAAATTAATTAGGAACCAAGGCTTTGTTTTTCTTGTTCTAATTCTTGTATATTAATTAAGAGATTAAAATTTCGGCTTTTTCACCGGGTGCCCTCGAGATTTCAAGAAATTCATGGGGCACGAAATCGACCCCATAACTCGACACAAAATCGACCCGTTATTAACAGGTTTGGGTCGAGACTGTTGACCCGTTTAATAAAATGGGTTAATTCGGCACGACCCGTTTATTAAACAGGTAGGGTTAGGGTTGGAGTGTTCAACCCGTTTAAGTAAACGGATTGACTCGACACGGCACGATTCCACCTTATTATATACAATAGTATGTNCTTGAGCATTGCTTGACGCAAGGGAATCAAATCAGATATTTGCCACTCACGTTTGATAATTGGCAACTCCACTTTAAAATTTGTATAAAACCCAAAATATTTTCCATACATAGTTTCTACTAACATATTGTTCGCAACATTTTCTAAAAAGGGGTGTTTCACATTATTTGCAACACTCGTTTTCTTTCCTTTTTTAGTAAAATTTTTAATTGGGTATTATTCGCAATAAATCATACATAGCAAATTAATCTTTTATCATGAACTCCCTCTTTTCTCTCTCTCTCTCTTTTAATTCATCAACTCAAGATTAGGTTTCTGGTTTACCATAATGACCATTTTTTGAGTTTTCTTGCAAGTCACCGTGATTTCAATTTGGCCTTAGCTTTTCCTACTGTATGGTTTCGGATTTCGATTTTGGCCTTACTTTTTGTAAGTCTTTGATTTCAATTTTGGACTTGGCATAGGTTTCAGCGATGACGTGTGGTGGTTTCGGTGGCAATTTCTAGCAACTATGGTGGTTTCAATAGTGATTGTTGGTTCTTTTGGGGGAGATTGGTGATTTTTGGTGGTTCCTACAAGGATTTAGGGTGGATGATTCACACATTTGGGGTGACTAGTGGTCCCACTTTCTCTCCTATACCCCTTAATTACCTACAATAGATGCCTTTAATTCATTTTAAACGAAATGAGGAATTTTTGCCAAGGGACATGTGCAACACAATGTTGCAAAGAAAAGACATTGGGCTAGTTTATGTTTAATAACCTTTTATTTATGTGACAAAGGGGTAGTATATAATTTTTGCGATTCCTCATATTGATTCATGTCTAACGGACCCCAAATTAATTAGGAACCAAGGCTTTGTTTTTCTTGTTCTAATTCTTGTATATTAATTAAGAGATTAAAATTTCGGCTTTTTCACCGGGTGCCCTCGAGATTTCAAGAAATTCATGGGGCACGAAATCGACCCCATAACTCGACACAAAATCGACCCGTTATTAACAGGTTTGGGTCGAGACTGTTGACCCGTTTAATAAAATGGGTTAATTCGGCACGACCCGTTTATTAAACAGGTAGGGTTAGGGTTGGAGTGTTCAACCCGTTTAAGTAAACGGATTGACTCGACACGGCACGATTCCACCTTATTATATACAATAGTATGTAAAAAAAGACGTGACCCGCTAACTCGACACGAAATTGACCCGTTATTAGTGGGTTTGGGTCAAGAGTATTAACTCGTTTAAGTAAACGAGTGAGCACACCACGACACGTTTATTAAACGGGTAGGGTTAGGATTGAAGGGGTTCAACCTGTTTACGTAAGTGACACGACTCGAAAACGACACAACACGACACGTTTCCCACCTCTACTTCACAGTTTCAAAAAATCATAAGGTACCTTTGAGGTTCATAACATATTCACCACATGCCTTCATTGACAGATGGAGTTAAATCTATGTTAACTGACAAAACTTAATTCACAATATGCCCTTGTGGTATTTTTAATTTCATGGATTACAATTTACAAAACTAATTGCAACGGTTTCCATGGATCTGGGTTAGCTCAAACCTTCAACTTAAGTTAATCGAACTCTTCATTTCACCTCAAAGTACCCGTGTCGGACATGCGATCCTTGGACATTGGTATGACACTCGGACACTTCATTTTGAACTAAAATTATGCATTTTTGTCAAAAAATTGCCATGTCCGACACTTAGACATGTACCGGTGTCAGACACTTATGGGAGAGTCCAAGTAACATAGCCTTCAACAACAATACCCAATGGAGCATCTCCTTCTATTTTCACCATCACTCTAACAAACTAACTACAAATCTAACACAATCTTTGAATCACAAAACCCCATTATTGAAACCTTAAATGCAAAAAATCCTCAAATAAATTCTAATTTTCGTTAAAAATAAATAAATAAATAACCCCAAGATCCCAAAATCAATCCCTAAAACCCTTCGTTCATTAGCCTCACCAAACCAAAAAATAAAAAGTCAATTAATCTACTCACAATCAACATTTGTGCTTTGGTTGTGACTAATCAACTTACCACTAGCCTTTGTTCATTGGCAGATCTGCATTTGTACACCACAATATTAGACTAACGGTCTAGCGATATGATGCACCAACAGCCTTCATTCTTTGGCTTCGACTAATCGAGTCCTCATCAGCTTCTCCTTTCGCCCTCCCGTTCGACGACTGCGACAATTGTGGTGGCTCGATTTTATAGGGGTGGTGGACTGTTGTTGGGTTTGTTTTGGAGGGGATGATGGTGGTTTGTTTTCTTGGTGTGATAGTAGTGGATTAGTAGTAGTGTGAGGTGGAAAAGTTGGTGGTGGTGGGCCTCGTGGCAATGGGTGGGTGGCGTTGGTGGTACTAGTGTTGTTGAGAGGAAGATACTTATTGATGAAGATGATGATTATTAGAGCTAATTGATTACTTAATTAATTAAATGAATAGGTAATAAGTATGTTTTAAATAAATATTTTTATAATCTAACGGATATGTTGACGACTTGACAGCGTTAGTTAGTAAGGGTATTTGGTGAATATTTTATAAACCTCAAGGATACCTCATGAATTATCGAAACAGTGAGGGTATCTGATGAATTTCGTGAAACCTCGAGGGTACCTTATGAAAAGCTGTTTAAATTTTTATTCTTTCTTCTGGTATCTAAGTTTTATAGGCGCAAACCTTTAGGTTTTTTCAGGATGTTCTGTTTTTTCAACTTTTTGTCAATGTGCACCTGACCAATGACTGAGAGGCGCACTAAGGCACCACGAACTTGCCCCTCTTTGAGCCTCACGCCTTTTTAAATTAAGATTTGTAATACATATTTACAAATTGATCATCATGCATTCACAAAGTTATAACTTATCTCTAAACAAACAAAAAGGCAATAAGCCAATAAGCACCAAATTTCAAGTGAATTCAAATCAAATATGAGACTATGAGCTCGAATTTAGCTTGCAAGTTTTGAGTACCAGTCATCTAGTCAAGCAGCTATACCTGGACTACTGAAAAAAGCCTAAAGGCCCGATCCTGACCAGCAGATAAAATGTGTCTCCCGTTCGCATAAAACCTCCAAAAAAAAAAATATATATATATTAAAAAATTGAAAACACAGCATATATATTTAAATTGGCTACAATATTGGACGAAAATTTGTTGAGATTGTTCAAAAGCGTACAAGAACACCCTCAAGATATCACCCCCTCCCCTTCTCCACAAGGAAACAATAAGAACAAAACCGGTTACTTATTCAAACCAGTATGAGAATCAAGGTAAAAAGATACAATGAAAATGACTGACATATAATTTATATGAAAACAAACCAAAGTACATATGGAATAGTTCACAAAGTGTGAAAAACGAAAACCTCAACTTCACCCGTTTCCCGCTGTTTTTAGGCAATATGACGAAAGATAGATACTTGCAGAATATATAACACACTACCTTATACAAAGAGGAGGGGCGCTATGACCATTCCGGAACCGCAAAAGACGTGGATCCCCATCACTTGTGTCAAAAATCCACATCTGGAAAATGACCCAAAAAAGGAAACTTTGACAAATAGCATGCAAATTTTGAAACAAATAATGTGCCTAAAAAATGACACATGAAGAGCAAGTGAACCTATGACATAGCAAAGTAGAATATCAAACCAAGTATTTCTTCAATCATTCATATTGTAGTCATGCCAAAAAGATTTTTTTAAAATAGTTCTCCTTTTTCAATTTTCAGTAATAGTTCAGGAAGCATACTTGGTAGAAACATCTAAAATGACCCACTGCCTACATAATCATATTCACCATAGACCATTTCAACAGCCAAAAGGTTCCACCTTGACTAAACTAGTCTACTTTACTGGAATAGAGATTCATTGAAATAGAGGTAAGGGCATTGTGGAGTGTGGACGAAAAAAGTGATCACAGCCATCTTGCAATGCAAAGGTATTGCAGATAAGGAAAATAATAAAGAATAAATTGACACGAGAGAAGAACTCATGGTTGTAATGCTTAAAATCAGATAGAGTCATGGTCTACAAAGGAAATTTCAAGAGATAAACAAAGCACTCTCTGCATAAAAGAGTACCTCTGTTTGATATTCCACACCAGCAGTAGCACTCACAGACAAAAAAGGTCTGTCTAGCATAAACCTAGCTTTTGTTGCACAAAACCTGAAGCAATCCTAAAATCCTACATTAGCTTGACACCCTCATTTACCTCAAAATGCATGTTATGTGGCGTCTTGTGGCCTTGTTTCAAACACAACACTCCACTCGGATGCTCCATTTTTAACTGGAAACTTTACTTTTTCTACAAAATGACCAAGTCCGACACTTGGACACCCATATCCAAGTAGATGAGTAACATAGCTTAAATCTAAATAAGCAATAACAACACCCAAATGGTATGACAACCAACGCCTTAAGTCCTTAACATGCAGAGAAAGAACGGAGAACATATGAGAAACCTTAAGCAAAAAACAACCAAGAATGAAAACTTTTTCCTTTTTTCGGCCGAGGAAGCTGAATCCATTTGATTTGGGTGCCAGCGTCCAAAATACTATATACTGGCACTACTTAATTCTATCATTTGACACAAACTAATGTATCCCTATATTCTAGGGTAAATATAACCACCTAATCAATATAAAAGCCAACAAATTTCAAATCACATAAAGAATGAAGAATAGTGAGAGTGAGTAACACTCAAGCAAGGTGTAGGTAACATTTACATAATTTCACGAATTCATGGATGTAAAACAAGTTCCAGAGATTTGACATTTGAACAGACATCCAAGGAATGACACTGCTTGTAAGACCTCAGTTCTTCATACTCAACTAATTTGCATGCAATGCGTCTCACTCACATGCCAAGTAACAATGTGAAAAGAAGACAACACAAGTACGAATTCATGGATAGCCAAGTAAAAAATAGAAATCAAGTACTAATTGTCTTACTTTTATAGAGTTGTCTGCCGATGAACTCATCAAGACAGGCTCATTTGCAAAGAAGTGGAGTGAAATAATTGCATTGTCATGAGCCTCTTTTATGACAGACTGAAGCCTCCTGTTCTCAAGATTCCATATGCTAATGACCCCGGACGTGGCTCCAGATGCTAAAAGAGGTTGCCCGTCTGAAAAACACTATTTGTTACGATAAAAGTCCTTTTACAAGAACATCTAAAATCTTATACATTAATGTAATTAAGAACAATCATATGTTGATAAAATATTGAGGCAAAGTCCAAGTAGCAACCAAACAATGCACAAGATAGAATAAGGTATTAACTACAGTGGCACATAGAAGAAGTGTCTCTACAAGAGTATGCAATATAATTAACGCAATCAAATGCCTTTAAGGGATGCAGTGTTGAGCTGGTGGCTTAGCTATAAAAGATGTGCGGTGCAGAACAAAAACTTACATTAATCCGAAAGCAAGAGCCAATAAAACACAAGTTCAAATACAGGAACCATAGAGGTATCGACAAAAACCCAACTTCCTTTTGCACTGTATAATTACAAAAAGGATAAAAAGAGAAAACCAAAGATATATACCATGTGTTCGACCCAAGTCCTTTTTAAGACACAAACCCCCTATTGTGAAATATAGGTTATATACAGGGGTCAAACTTTAAGCACCTGAATTTATTTATTATATCACCCAATAACTTCATATTCTAGAATAAGGAGAGATACAAGCCGAACAAATACCCATTAGAATAAGAGAAGTCCGAGCAAATACAAGCCGAGCAAAAAAAAGGATTCTCTACAGTAACCCTATACTATAGTTCATTAGACACTATGATCTTAAAGAGAAGTCCAATCAAGATACCATTAGTTTTACACTTAAAGTGCCTAAACCACCAATTTCTCCTATTATTTTGCAGTTGCACTCAATCTCAACACTTACTCACAAGCTAAACACTCTTTTATTTTACAATTCTATACTTCCATCAATTCCCTTCACCATCACCATTCCCTAAAATTAAATCAATTTCCTCAAATCAACGCAATTGTTATATATAACGCTACAAAAAAGGTTAAAACCTAGCAGAATTTTGCCACTATGGTGAAGAAATTCATAGAGAAGCAATAAACTCTGAGTATAAGCCAAAAGTGACCGATAGAGCATTGCCATTAATTTTATAGCAGGAAGATAATCGGGCTAAAATGGTTGCTTGAGAGGGTGAAGTGGAGGTTCTAATGGGAGAAGATAATCGTACAAGATGAAGTTGGAAAAGGAAACAGGTGGGAAATGTTTGATTCTGCATTTTTCTGTTTTTTAAGTTACCTAAACTTTTTACTGCCACATTGTGTAAATTCAAGGCTAAGGCATATAATTTAAACATTATTGGATTACGAACCAAACAAAAGGTTGAAAGCTTAGGGTTACCACATAAAAATTTCTCAAAAAAAAAAAGGAAATGAAATTATAATAACAATATCATCAAAAGACATGCCAAATTGCCAAGTACCAACTACAAGTGACTTATTATTTTATGTTGAGTAACACAAATTCAAACTCTTATTATTTTGCTATTGCCTATCAAAGGTTGGCTTATGCTCTTTATCCTTGCATCAAAAAAGCATCCGCCTTTTTGCCTTGAGCCTAGGCTCCAAGGACCTTTTGCACCTCACCCATTTTAACAATAACAATAACACTAACTAGTATAATTATAAAAACAAACTAAAAGGTCCAACTTATTATTTTCAAGCACGTTTAGCTGACATTAATGAGATACTAGAATTCCTGTTGAAATAAAATATAAATATTTAATTTGTGGTTACTTAATGTTAAATTCCTGGTTTGACAATAGATATGTTAATAGAAACACTGATAAACTGCATATAAGAAACTTAAAAGAAGAATAAACACAAGATTAGAAAACCTACCTGTGCTAAAAGATAATGCAGTGACAGCACCTCGCATAGAATGAGTAAAAGTGACTAGCTCTTCATCATATCGTAAATTATGAACATGGATCTTCCCATCAGCACAGCCGACAGCAACAACATCTAGTGCTGGAGACGAAACACAAGAAGAAATAGGGGAATTCCAACCATTAAATTCATAAAGTTTTTTTTTGGTATTAACATTCCAAAGCTGCAAACTGCCTTCCTGGCTTCCAAGAATAACCTGTACACATATAGACATTCAGAAAACCTCCCAACGGAAACAAAGATCTTTGAGATTACAAATAATTACAGATCAAGCAAGCAGGAGAAAAGGATATTTGAAACAATGAAAGAAAGTGTTTACCTTATTCAAGTAAGTATCTGGATGGAGAATACAAGTTGGGGAAAAATTCCCTAGCAGATGAATATGGGTAATTGGGTGTAAATTAAGGTCAATTCCTTTAAACTCCCATATAAACAGTTGATGGTCAGCATCAACACTCAAAATATGATCACCAAATTGATACAGTAAATTTACTTTGGCACTATGAGCACTCCAAGTTGCAACCTGTTCAATTGTAATAGTAGTTAGATGAAGAATGGTTGCTAAAAGCTTCTAGTATTGTCAAATTGGCAAATAAATTACAAACCTGATGAGCACGCTTGAAAACAGCAATCTTGTTTCCATAAGCTGCAAAAGTATAATCCCGATATGAAGCAAGAGCACGGATTTTCTTTGGAAGTTGAGGTCCTTGATTCAATTTAAGGTACAAATAGGTTAGGTTAGGTTAGGTTAGGTTAGCGAAGTAAGTAGTAACAATAAAATCCACAAGAGCATTTGAAAAACACTTACCGACAAGAACCAAATTCAGCTTAGCACACTGTCAAAAAAAAACAAAAGAAATGTCAGCTATGTTGATTTTGGGAATAGGGAGGAGTAAGAAGAAAGAAAGAGTAAGAGAAAGATAAAGTACGTTGTAGATTTGCCAAGCTTTACCAACGCTAACTGTTACGAAGGTTTCAGTTCCTAATCTCTGAACCGAGAATGGTACTGAGCTTGTGATGTATCCTATTGCTCTGAATGGCTCAAAGATTCCCATGCTCCTGAAAACAACGCCTAAAACCCTTCAGTGGCAGAGCCTAGATGGTGGGTCACTATCAAATATTGATCACTACAGTTGATAATTGGTTCCAATCCAGCAAAAAAATAATAATAATTACAACCAAATAGGACACAAAAATCCAACCAAATAGTACTAAACAAATCTGAAATTATTCAATTTAAATGAACAAAATCTGAAACATATGAAAGTATTCAAGTCAATGAACTGAAAAGTGTGAAATCATTCAATTCAGATGAACTAAATTTAAAACATCTGAAAAATGAACAAAAAATCTGAAACTATTCAATTCAATTGAACCAGATAGCATCATAGCAGCAACAATTCAACTAAACAACAATTTGATATGAAATTGTGAATTATGAAAACAATTCAACTAATTATTAAACTAATACCTTATCCCTTATGGAAAAAAACAATGCAACTAATTCAACTAATAAACAACAAATCAACAATTACGAAAAGGCGGTAGCGTGCAATGGGCGTGTGAGGCGGAAGACGGTGCCACGGTAGTCGGTAGGGACTGCCGAAGTGTCAAAGTTTGGTTGGAGTGAGTGACTTTGGTTGAAGCCTTAAAGAAGAAGAGTGAACGGAATTAGGAGGTAGCCGGAGGTGAGTCGTCGAAGCGGCGCCGTCAGACAGTGGGAAAGGAAATGAAGTAGGCTTTGGTTTGTGACAGAATTGCACCAGGATGCATTGCACTAGCTTTGCCACTTAAACCCTTCATTCATTAAGCATTACTCTCAAACTAAACCCTAAACCCTAACACTGTATTGTATAGTATCGTATATATATATATATATTATTGTATAGTGAAATCATTATGTTACCTAACAAGCTGCCAAGTCGCTTCAAGCGAGGGAGATAGAGAGAGAGGCAGAGAGCGCTTCAATGGTCAACTCACAAGAGTAGGCTTCAATGCAGAAACAGAGAGATAGGGGCGACACAGACACAGTACAGCGTATAAGGGAAAACATACGACCTAGATTAAGGCTCTGTTTGGCAGGGTTTAGAGATTGTCGTTATACGGATAAAATGGTCAAAATTTTCTTTCCCTTTAAAACCTCTCTCCACCAAACACTCCATAAATATAAACCCTCACATCTAATTAATTAAATATAAACCCTCACATCTAATTAATATAAACGCTCTCAATCTATTCCATTTAGAAGTCGTTTTTTATATTATACATACAACACCATTTAAGAGGACTGATTTCATATATTAAGTGGTTGTTCCGTATCAATTTAGTTGTTTAACTTTTTCAATCATGATATATTTGGGGTAATTGTTGAAAAACATAATAAATTCCGATCAGAAGGCAATTAAAGGATGCAACAAATTAAAAAAAATCTTTTAATAAAAATTAAAGCAATTTATATATCTATCTATAATCTTCTATAATTATATATTAAAATAAAAGCCACTAGCTCTAGAGCTTGTTATGTGGCGCTTCTCAATTAAAAAAATTCCTACGATTTTATCGATCCTAAAAAATTGTTGAAAAAATATCCAACTTCCTAAGATAATGAAATATCATTTTTTTTTTAATGTAAATATATTTTTCTAAAGCAATTAATGTAATTTGAACATATAAATTATTTTTAGTATACTCAATTCTATCAAATTCATGTAATATCTTACTTAAATTTTATATCAATGAAAATTTTTCCTAATGTATCATTAAAATTTAAAAATCAAAGTATAATTGAATGTATAGTAAATTACATTTCGATCCGTCGGTCCAGCCGGTTCTGGACCGGTGCTCAACCCTAACCTTAAGTACAATTGGACGAAATTTACACTTTTCCAAACATACCTTTTTAACATTAAAAAAATTATTTTTTTATTGTTTGAAAATCATAATAAAGTACGTGTAGAAAAGATATTTCATTCTTAATTGAAATTGTATATGTTTGTTCATAAACTAAAGATTGTTTATTCAGTTGTTGAAATGATTTTAAAAGAATTAAAATTTATCCTAAACTTTTTAATCTTCTTTTCCTTTATCCCTCTTTAAAACCCCAAATGCCACATAGGGCTGCCTTACTTCTTTTTTTTTTTTTTTGTGGATACCAAATGCTTTATTTTATTAATCTAGTTTTGTGCTTCAATATTTTGTTTTTCTTTGCTTTAGAATAAATAAGTTTCTCCGTCTTTATTTTCTTTGTTTGGAATTGATGAGATATATTATTTTGGTATGTGTTCTTATGGAGAGTTTTGCTCAAAGAGATTAAAGATTTAAGGCTTCAAGACTGTAATTTCTTCTTCAATACTATACAGAAGTTGGTTTCAGTCGGAAAAGATGCGTTGACATCAAATAAAAATCACTCGGTGATTCTGTAATCAGGCGAAAGCAAAGTTGTTAGTGAAATTGAAGTTGAAACATGTATTGTTGTTTTACATCTAATATCTTTTTTGAGTTTATGTTATTGTGAGCATCGTTTGGATTATTATTAATGTGATCTTTAATTTGTCTCAAAAAAATGTTTATTTGTATATGTTTTACACATAAAAATATGATTGTAAATATAAAATTAAATGGATCTAAATAAAAGTCAAATTGTGATATTCACATTGGTTAAAGGATACAATAAACATAAAATAATTATGCAAAGTATGATAATATATTATCACATAAACAATTTTCCATTCTTATCCATCGTTATATATTTCCTTACAAAAATTATTATAAAATATATTAGTTGAGCTATTTTCTTGAAATTGGAATGAAGTTGGTGCCACGTCGTGACTTATTTTCTTAAATATATGTAACATAAGAATTGTAGTTTCAAACTATTTAGTAATTTTTTTATATGTAGTATTTCCTCTATTTTTTTAGTTGCAACAAATCATTTTTCACACTTGTCAAGACACATTTTAAATAATTTATAACTCTAATTATATATTATATTATTTATAAAAATTATATATTACGGAGTAATTAAGTGCAAACCAAGATGAATCAAACGAGATTTATATTGACTATATTCCTCCTTACACAAACAAAGCTTAAAAGATGAATACAAAAAGTTATATAAGACGGTGTTATTTGGTAAGACCACTAAATAGTTATACAAAAAATATATTAATCAAATTGAAAAACACAATAGTTAAGAAAATATGCAAATAGTTGAGGTCTTGCCGTCTTACCAAAGACTTGTTAAAAAATAAATAGTGCAACTTCGAAATGTTGCAACTAAAAAAACAGATGGATTATTATTTTATTGAGCCCTTTTGTTTTTCCTAACTAGCATAAGGCTCGTGCGATGCACGGTTTGAAAATTCCAAAAATAAGCAATGCTTTAAATGTTGACTCAATGTATAGCTATTTATATACTACTTATATTACCAATTCCAAAAAATACAAGTGATTCTAAAAATTTGGCTGTGGTTAATCATACAAACACATAAACATGTCAACGGGTTGAGTTATATTTTGGGTCATTCTAATTTTTATTGTAAATTGTTTAATAAAATACGGTATCATACGAAAAATGATTATAAATAAGTAAAAACGTGTCATTTAAGTTTGTTTATTGGTTATAGGTGTGAATGTGTGATAAATAATAATCTCAATAATGTCAATTATGGGACGGGTTGGGTAATTTGCCCAATTACTCCGTATTAGTAACTACAATAGTAATATTTCATTTTATGCTCTTCCATCCTATTTTACCAGCTTTTTCTTATACTTTGTTACTCCATCGGTCTTTTTTTAGTTGTTACATTAGGGTTTTTGGTACTATTCACATTGCAACTTTGACTCACCTTTGTGTTTAATGTATAATGAAAAACGTATGAGATCTTGTTTAATTCGTTTCAATGTATGTTTTCCAAAAATTTGGTTTTTATAATTTTTTGATATACCAAACTCGAGATCTTAATTTTATAAGTAGCATCTTTGGAGATGTGAAATAGTTGAGTTCTTACCAATAAGACAATAATTGATGTGAATATGAGGCTGCCATTCATATTCGGGTTCTTGGTGGTTTTGCCTATGGGTTTTTGCCTATCGTAATTTCGAGGTTTTTCTCATTTTAGGCTTTAAATTGCTTTTTAAGTGTTTTTATTTTCCATATTTTTTAGTTATACTTGGTCTACAATAATGGAGGATCACGTTTTTGAAGGTTTATTAATTAAAAGATTCAATCTAGGACACTTCTTGGAGCTTCTAAATATAGAATTTCAATTCCGAAGTTGTGCAGTTTGTCTAACTTTAAAGATTTTTCATTGACAGTTGGCTTTGAACTAGAAGGTGTGTGAATATGCGTTGGAAAACTTATTGAATCTACTTTCATGGAAAAATGTTTCGAAAATTCAGAAAAATACAGAAGATAATGTTTTATCTAGTTTTTTTGTTCGGATATCAAGCTGGAAATTAGTTTTTAGTTAAGTTTCTTTTACTTAAAGTCCAAGTATAGTTAGAATTTGTTTTAGGACGTGTTTATTGTTTTGTTTATGATTTTAAGCTTCCTAAATTAGGCCTAAAGGCAAGAGATGCTTGCCATAAATATTCCTTAGTTCATTAATGAAAAATGTGTTGTGATATTGAGAAAAAGTTATTGCGAACAAAATTTTGTTAAAGTTGCATGTTATGCGTAAATCTTGATCGAAACTCAAGTTTCAAAGTTTTTCAACTGCGATTGAAAGTCATATCCTTTGTTACTAAATAAATCCATTCATATTACGCTATACTACCACCATCAATCATCTAAAATCATCACAAATTTATCACAAAATCGTCACCATTTTCATGGTTTTCGAACAAGTTGAGTTATTTGCTTGTTTTAATTGGTTTGATTGTTGAAAACGTCTCAAAATACGCTTTAGTCTTACCAAAGAATTATTGAAAAATAAATAATGCAACTTTAAAAGTTGCAACTAAAAATAACATGGGGAGTGTTATAGAAAATAAGGTTTTAGTAGGGAGTATTTGTGGGAGAGAATAGATATATATTGATATTCAATTACAATGGGATATATATACAGTGTAGAGAAGGGTTTCTTGTAAAGTGAACTCTAGTCTCTGGAATATTCTAGATCATACATAAGGGTACAACGGGCATCTATTAAATACATATATTATATAACACTCCCCCTTGGATGACCATTATCAAATAGTGTGCCTCATTAATACCTTACTAGAAAATACCCTATGGGACAAAACCTAGTAGAGGAAAAAGAGTACAACACTTTCGAAATACGCCTTAGGATGTTGCTTCATTAAAAACCTCTCCAGAAAAACCCAATGTGGGACAAAACCATGGTTAAGGAAAAAATAGTGCAACGCGTATTTTCTCCCCCTGATGGATGCATAGCTTGAGATCTTCCTGAATAATGAATCCAACGTCTTTGGTAGTAGCTTTGCACTTGAAGTAGAATAACTTTCAACTCCTTGGTAGTTGATCCTTCTTGATTGGACTTCAATCTTCAACATGAGAGATATTCATTTCTTTATACTCTTGAAAATAACATATGTTGTGTTTATCATTACTTCATATTTGTCAAGTTGCCATAAATAATAAACTTGCCATAAATAATAAACTTATGCTTTCTTCTGGAAGTTATATAAAATAGCTATTGATAATTACATATTGATCGTAATTGATCATAATTGATGGCAACTTGTAATATTATCAACACCATTGTCTAACCTTATGTAGTTTAATAATTACATTTATGTAATTCTTTGTTTATGGTTCTTCTGGACTATAAAAGGATTATCCTTATAATATCAAAGTTCTCCAATGAACATAAGATTCTGATTATTTCTCACATGCTCAAATTTCAAGTTGAGTGTTGACAATCTAATCAGCAATATTTTATGAGAGTTTTGTATTCTAAGTAAAGAATCTGAAAGACTTGATATTTGAATATGTCATATATAAATTCATCTGAAACTTTTATACATGATTCATAACATGCTGTTAAAACGCCTTCATATTATCACAAATATATCCTCATTGGAGTTTATTATTTTTTTCATGTAAGTCTTCATATTATTGTAAACACAACTTAATACATTATGTACCAAATTTCACGTACATCATAATTATTGTATAGAATTAGTGCATGTAAATGATGAGATGTAAAATGTATGCTAATAAGATATTGAACATAAAACATGTATATGATGAATGATGCATCTAACTACTATCTATACATGTAATGAATAATGCGTTTATCTACGACTCATACATGCACATAAATGTAAGGCTAAAATATACAAGACACTGTACGGTGTGGATTTCAAAATTCATTGTTGGACTTCTAGTCCTTGATGATCATCATTATTCTCCTTTAGTTGAACTTCAAGTCCATGATAACCTCTGATAATATGTCAACATAAAGTGGACTATTTCAAATCCCTATTCTCAAATCTACCACTTTTGCATATGCATATAATCCATCGGTTCCATCATATACCGGTATCACATTTTTCAAGATGTAATTTGCATGCTATTTTACAATAATATATGAATACATTTCTAATTGGTACAATTAGTCAATTATAACATCTAAGTTCTTATATCATAGGTCATCTGTTATAATTCAGATATCTATACCATTTCCGGGGCATACGTTATGGTACGGTATTAATATACCGTTACACTTTTAATAGTGTCAACTGCACTTTCTTGCCATATATTATATATTTATTTTGGAACCGATCATATAACCTACACTTCAGGTGTAGTGATTCAAATATTATTGGCAAGATTTATCTCAACATATACACATATTATGACCAAAATATATCTTCAACCCTATGTAACATGAGACATAACTGAATGCAAATAAAACCATAATATATAGGCAAAAGTTGGCAATTATATCTCAAATAGTTATTATAGGGATCATCACTTTATAATTCAGTAATTTTGCCAACTTATCTCAATTCTTCTCCCCCTAAGTTGGTAAAATTTTCAAATATAGGGGCATCATATTCGATCTTAACCAGCTTAGTATATAATTTCATGTGCAAAAAATATTTCATCCAATAGAAGATATATATATATATATATTTAATAAATTTCATCGCTTAGAAAAGATATATTCAACAAACTATCTGTCTTTTCTAGAGAACAATGAATGAAAACCATCTCTTCTATAACTTATGATGTACATCGCACATGTGTTTTTAAATTCCTCATAAATTGTTCTCTTCTAGAGGTTAATAACAATGGGGTGACATTTATTGTGCAATTGTCGGTTTATTCTTGTGTGCTGACATTCAACAATCTCAATAAAAAAAGAATGTTATATAAACATAATTACTCCACTCAATGGTGATCTTTTGGATTGCCAATGACTTTGATAATGAGTTTTTACTTGCCCAAAGTGTTAACATACAAGGTGATTTGGTAACCCTTTAGTCACATCATATCGAACAACATATAAAAGCTATTTTGGTGAACTTCTGGTCACCCATAACATATCTATATCCAAAGTTGTTCAAAAATAAATAACTATTTTCCTTCAAATTTTCTTTAAAATCACAATCCAAATATAGCTCAATAACAATTTTTGTTAATTATTTCTTGCCATTCAAAACATTTTAATCTAACATGAGAAAGCGTCGGCACATTATTTCATATCAAATTGAAACTTCAGGTTTCCACAAAGGATAATTATTACTTGGATGGCCTAATCGAATAATCACATCTAATCACTTTCTAAATTATAGTCAGTTTTCAAACAATAATGATCACGTTATTATACCTACTCCATGCATGACCATGATTACTAATTTGATGTGATATACAGACACTAGCAAGTGTTTCTTTCTTGGCAAGACTAATACTTTATGCAACAAACATTATTCATACTGTGATAGAACATTAATTATTATTAGCACGATACATGCTTACCATGTTGGACATTTTATACTCTTCTGGAGTATTCTTATAATTTTGGTACATATTAATTTTACCACGCTTATCTTTAGAACTCAAATGTTTACCACGCTTCAGGTGTGCTCTATATTCATTAGCAATTAACATTGTCCTTCCAGGACATATATTTTAAAACACATATGAGTGGTATATAATCAATGACATTCATTCATATCCATCATCATAATGATATCATTAAGTATATTTAATTATCATGTGGCCACCTGTATTGAATAAATCATTATATGTACCAAACTGACCATCAATGTATTTTATAATTCATGGAATTAACATACTATCCCCCTAATCCTTGCATATGGGGCATGAAATTAGTCCAACAACCTTAAAATCACATATACCTCTCAAACCATAAATCCTCTAGGCAATGTCATGTATCAAGTATCAACTAATGTAAATTATATTCTTATACAACTCTCATCATTTGGTTTTGCCCAAATTTATAATATGTATATTTAAAATCCTCAAAAGTATGGGCATAATAAATATATTCTTTAACTGACTTTTTTCACAATGTCATGCTCAATTTATTTAGTCATAAGATTATTTCTTGCTNAAGTATTCGGCGGCAACGACGTTAATGGCGGTTTTCTAGGCGTCATCGCCGTTTTCCTTGTCACTGCTGCTGCTGAATGAGATAGGCGACAAAGAAAGACATAAGAAACTTTGGGGTTAGTGAAATAGAGTTAAGGTTTAGGGTTAGTGAAAGAAAGACATAAGAGAGATGAGATAGAGAGATCAGAGAAAGGAGTTGAGAGATGAGAGAAGGTTTAGGGTTAGCGTTGTGAGAGACTTAAAAAACTTTGGGCTTATATATCATGCATTATTGGGCCTGCTCTTACAAGGATAGTTATTGAGCGTTTTTATTATTTTATTTGCTGCGGTTTCAAAACCGCAGCAAATAGAATAAATAACCGGAGCAAATAATTATTTGCTGCGGTTTTTAAAAATATGCAGCAAATCATTTGATACAATAATACTATTAATAACTATTTGCTGCGGTTCTTTAAAAATCTCAAAGAACCGCAGCAAATGTGACGCAGCAAATGTGGATTTTTGTACTAGTGAATGAACATTACATATTCGTGTTTATAATTTCACTTGAATAATACATAATCAAGAGAATGTCATGCAAACAAACTTGTTATCAACATACAAATTATCATTCACTTTCGGTAATGAGTGATTCTCAATATATATTAATAATCGCTTAGAATTTGGTATCTAAAATTTCAATCCAAAAACACTATATCGAACATTAAAAATCTTTATTTTTTCAATGTGACATTATGCATATAGATTATCGATAACATATTATAGGAAACATTAGGGATTTTTATGTCATATATATATCTTCATATTAATATATTCTCATGATATTCATAACCCTTAAGGAATTGAACTTCAGCTCTATAGGTCAGAGTGCTTATGATCAATGTCTCTTTCCAATTATGTAATTCAATAATACTTAGACTAATACATGATTAAACAATCTTTTATTATTAGAGCTATGCTATATATTTATATTGTCAAAATCTTTAAGTAGTTTAAAAATATACTCCATCTACTCCAAAACAGGGACAAAAGTAAATTTATATGTATGAAAAATAATGCCACATACATGCTCCAAATAATTAGAAGCAACTATTAGAGATTATAAGACATCAATAAAAATGGACTTATTACTAACCAATCAATATATATATATATATATATATATATATAAATTTGACTCTTATTCAAACGTCATAATTTCTTCTTTTTTTTTGGTGAAAGGGTATCTAAACCACACTCGCTCTACTATTTCTTAAAATATAGGTAACATTATAAAATAAAGATAAAAGAGATTAATTAATGAACTTGTAAAAATTAAATAATGAACCACACACCAATTAGATTGAAATTAAATAATTGTTTTCATAGGAGACAAAGCTTAAGAGTATGAACATGTACAAGACTATAATTAATGAACCAAAGTATAAGGAGAATGTGTCCATTACCGATTATCAACACATTCACAAATGCTTTATTTTTGCAAAGGTAAACTATGATTATAAGCTTTACATAAAACATATCAATTATATGAACGCAAATAATGGAAGTATTGTATACTCCATAGTCCATATATACAAACATAAAAATGAACCATGGTTGTTCTTGATAAAATATATGCATAAAGATTAAATCAACTTTTGAGAACTTATTCTATATACAAATTGTAGGAGATGTAGAGTACAAAAACTAGTCTTTAGCCGTTGGTTTTAAGATTTTAAGGGTTATATGTTTATTCAAGTTTCCTACTATATAACTTATAGTGGTGTATGTGATATATATTAGCTTTAAATTATACTAAGGGAATGACTTTAACAATAGATGTTTGTGCTCTAGAAATAATATAGAAAACTATATTTATATATTCCAAAACTGATGTAAAGTTACCTTAATAAAAGGCCATAATGAGGTGGAGCACTTAGAAGTAGAACTTGAATATTATACTGTAGACACCTAATTTAGCCCCCTGTCCCGCGGCAGAACTCTATGATGATTAAAAAACTCATTTCTCTAGAAGATTGGATAATCGAGTATACTTGGGCTTAAAAATAAATCTCATTCTTATTTCACGGACCTTTTTATCCAAATACCTCTTTTACTATTTTAAATAAATAAAATGTTTCAAAAACGTAGGGCGGTTAATTTAGTCACGCTGAGCTGCTAACAGCGCTACACTAGTAGCGTTTTAGGGTTCCCTGTGCTACTGGGCCAGCGCGATTCGGCGTACCACGCTAGTAGCCCAGCGCGATTAGGGTTCCCACGCTGTTACAAAAAACCCTCATTTCCTTCGTTTCTCGACATCTTTTTAACTCACTTTCTTCCTCATACTTAAATAATCCGAGTATTGCTTTTTACAACCCTTTTTATTATAATTATTTATTATTTTATTTGCTATTTATTTTACTAAAAAGTGGCTACAAATTTTAATAATATCGAAACAATAATTCGAAACTCCGCCCAAATTAATACTCGACGAAGACAATCTTCAAAGGAGAAGTGGTACGTTTCCTAAGAGCCCTAAAAATCATGTTTATGGACTTTTAAGTTGTTGTTTCACTATTTTTTTATTGCTTTATCACGTTATTATTGTTAAAGGACTTAAAATTGTNATTATTGTTAAAGGACTTAAAATTGATTGTTTGCAACGCTTAATCAAGATAATTCTTTCGGACAAATCTAATCATGTTAGGCTCCTTAAATTGATTTTAATAACAGTTTGAGTTAAATTAATTAGTTTTTTTTTGTGATTCACTAACAATTTAATGCTTTTTTTGTGAATTTTGTAATTGATATTTTTGTGTGATTCTAAATGTAATTTCTGTATGGTTAAGACGAAACTAGTAATGGCCGCCTATGGGCTAACCCGACGCACTCCGTCATGTTAGTACCTCCGCCCCCGAGTCCAATCTTTGGTTCGCTCGACCACAACTTGGAGTCATCCCCATGGGATCGGAGAGGATTTCCGTGCAATTTAGACAAACGTCTCTTATTTGAGTCCCATTCGTATCGAATCTAAATACACGGTTTATGAGTTTCCTAAAACTCATTGGCGACTTCTTACTAGCATCGTTCCGTATTCGTATATTTTTATCTCACTCGAAAAAAAAAAGCAAAAAAAACACAAAAATAGCGTAGCGCGACAGACTTTGTCACGCTCACGTCGCAGCGTCACAAAGTCTGCCGCGCTGCACCTGCAGCGTGACAAGCTTTGTAGCGCTGCACAGTCAGCGTGACAAACTCTGTCACGCTACCATGCTAGCGCGACTGAAATTCATGCGCTCCTGTTTTTTTTTGCAAAATACTTCTAAAAAAGTCCATTTCACCTTTCCTTAAGCCATTTTTTTAGGTCTAACTTGACCTATGGATGGTTTGGGAAAGGTGAACAAAAAATTTGGGACCCTAAAATCCGGGGCCCCTACATATACTAAACTAGATGATGCACTGGAAATTAAACCGTGTAAAATTACTAAGTAATAGATATCAAATCAGATAAATGGTTAATAAACAAATCATTAATCAACAATCTTGACTATGAAAACAAATATTCGGTCGCATCCTTAAACTACGAAGCAGTCATAAAATTGGAACAATTATGAAATTCTCAAATTGAACATCATAATTGTACAATTAAATCAACAAATTTAATTTGTTGTCTTGAGACAATTCAGCATGAATTGACCAGAAAAATATTAGCATACTTGACTTTGAATTAGTAAATGCAGTTTCGTATAATGTCTCCTTTGTTGTAAACATCTCTTTCCTAGCTAGTTTCTGTATCTCTGATCGAGTAGGGTGTTTGTAGAAATATGATCATGTTATTCTTTTAAGTGAAAGAAGTAGAATGCATTATTGTATTGTATATGTAAATGTGATCATTATTTGCAAGTAAAATGCCAGACTTGCAGAATGGTTTGAGTTGATGTGTATCCTATTATATAATATCAGTTTTTGGTTTACTTCTACTGTTTAATGTTCTGGTACTGATAAGTATGCTGTATTGATTGAATCCAACAAATTCATAATCATAAGATAATCAAGAAAACATGTGACATCATTGTAATTCAAAGAAAACCCATCAAAATATTTGAAACATGCATGGACTCCTTAAGGAACATACACGCATAAAAGATCAGGTATTTCTATCTAAAGATCAATTGATTTGGAGATTAAAATAATATCAATGATGGAAATATAGAAGGTTTCATTGACTTACCTTTGACAACGCATGCATATGCAAATCTGGTGAAAGATGCAAATCTGAGGGTGTGCCTTTTGAAGGTGACAACATTGCACAACCACCCTCTGCAGATGGGGCAAAGTCTTCTGAAACATTTGCTTCTTCTAAGGACTTTTTTTTTGTCTACACACTAGTACAAAAATCCACTTTTGCTGCGGTTTTTTTAGGGGTATATGCTGCGGTTTTTAACCGCAGCACTTGGAGCAGCAGCAATAAACCAACATATTATTTGCTGTGGTTGAACCGCAACACAGAAATGGACTTTTTGTTGCGGTTATTCACAAAACCGCAGCAAATAAGCACCCAAAAAAATTAGAAGCTGAAATGTTATACATACATAGAATCAATTATTTTCAAAAAAATACACTTCTATCACAAAAATACATTTGAAATTTAAGTTAAACAATATTCATTATTTCAAAGAAGAACAGAAGAACATCAAATACATAAAAGGTTGTAATTTCAATCGAAATAATTACAACAGAAGAACATCAAATTAAATTACAATTCCAGCAGCCAAGCAAACAGCAGCAAACCGAAGAAACAGAAGCAAACAACTGATTGTTAGAAACAAAGTAGAAAACAACAAGTTTGTAGAAACACCAAGTAGATAGAACAACATCAAGCAGCAGCAGCAGCAAACAACAAGTTTGCGGAAACACCAAGCAGCAACAGAACAACACCAAGCAACAGCAGCAAAACACCATGCAGCAGCAGCTGCTAACACCAGCCCCGCCGTAATTGAACCCACCTGCAGCAGCGAAAGCAGAAACAACAGTAGAAACAACATACACTAAAGACAGAAGACATAAGACAAAAGAACAGAAGGCAGCATAACAGAAGATAGAGCAGAACAAAAGACAATGCAGAAACGAAGACAGAATAGATCAGAACACAGCAGAACAAAATGAGCGGCAATTTTTTTTAAATTACGTAAACAGTCACACACTCACAGTCATTGTCACGCAAACAGTCACACACTCACAGTCACTGTCTCACACAGTCATTCACTCGCAACCACACACTCACACTCATTCACTCACAACAACACACAAACAACCAACACACACAAACACACACTGACAACAAAAAAAACCACCAAACCCAAAACTACTACAACCACAACCAAAATAAAACAACCAGCTATATGTAGATAGAAAACCACAAAACCCAAAACTACCGACACAGATAGAAAACCGTTAGCAATGAGTATGTAGATCTATTCAAAGCCAAGGTAATCACTGAAACAACATAGAATTACCTTATCAGCCATAGATGTAATCACAATATGTGAAGACTGAAGCAAAATTGCTTTGGCTTTGTCCTCCTACATAATGATGGTAATCATGGTACTCAGCACCACCATAAAATGGAATATACTTGGTGGGGCTCCATGGAAAGTCATAACTGTAACACAACAATCAAATAGATTAGCCAAAATGAGCAACAATTTTTTTTAAATTACGAAATAAAAAAAAACAAATCAAAATCATAGACATAAAAATGGAAAAAGAAAACAGGGAAAAAAACACAATAAAATCGCATTATTAGATAAAATTCACCACAAAATCAAAGGAAAAAAATTAACCAAATCAATTAGATCCAAAATAATATAAATTAAACCAATTGTTTCACCAAAAAACAAATTTCAAGCAGTCTAAAATAATTACAATAAACAATGGAAATTAAAACTGTAAAATTAACAACAATTTAGTAGAAATAAGGAAAGTCATTTGTATTTCATGTCTGCATCGAGATAATACTAAAAAACAGAAACATTAAACTAACAAATCTAAAAAATACGAAAAATCAACAATAAAAAAACCTAAACCCTAACCCTAGAAAAGCAACAGAACCTCCACTCATCCAAACCATTAACTACAACCACAAACCACCGAAATTACACATCCAAATCACCAAAACCACAAACCCTAACACAAATTCAACATCAAACCAAATCAAACCTCTTAAGAGCTAGTAAACTTAGTAACCGCCTTAGTTCCTTCAGAAACAGCGTGCTTCGCCAATGAGATTCTGAAAAATCGATGAAAATTAAAGCAATTACACCAAATCATTAACAATGCAACAAATTCCTAACATAAGCTAAAATCAACGAAAAAAGCACAAGTTATATATATATATAAAAAAAAAGCAAAAATCCAACAAATTCAAACTAACTAAAATCAACGAATTAAAAACACAAATTAAATTTTAAAAAATACAAAAAAATACGAAAAATACGAAAAAATACGAGCAAATTCAAAGGCTGCATTTTTCGGCTTACTAATCAAATTAACAAAACCCCATAAATATAACTAATCAAATTAACAACAAAATCACCAAAAACCCTAAAAAACCCAGATTCAATTTTTCCCCCAATTTCAAATCTAACAAAATTAAAACCATAACACCAAAACCAAATAACCCTACCAAAAGAGGATTGAAAGGAGATTGAACATGAATGACCTTCGATTTCGTTGTTCATCGGATTGAAAGGAGATTGATTGTGAAAAGAGGAGAGAGATTGTGATGAAAAAGATGATGAGCGAAGACAGCAAGGAGATCGCCTTCGGTGAGGAGCAAAATAGAGAGAGATTGAGAGAGAGATAGTGGGTGAGAGTGAGAATGAGAGTGATAGTGGAAGAGGGGGAGGGTGAGGGGTTTAGGGTTAGTGAGAAAGACGAAAAAAGGAGAGAAAAAGGGTTATATATGGGGCAGTGATTTGGGCCCGTGGGCTGAACATTTATTTGTTTGAATTATTTGCTGTGGTTATAACCGCAACAAATAACAAAAAACCGCAGCAAATATTTAACCGCAGCAAATACTTTTGTGTTGAAATCATCAATAAGCATTTGCTGCGGTTCTTTAAAAATGTCAAAGAACCGCAGCAAATGTGGCGCAGCAAAATCGGTTTCCGACACGTTTTCCGACGGAATTCCGTCGCAAAGAAGTTTTCCAACGGAATTTCAGGATTTAGCGACGGAATTTTTCCGTCGCAAAAAAGCGGTTTTGTTGTAGTGGACAGTTTTGTGGATCTTTTCGGTGGTTATGAGAGCCATTGAACTATAACTTCGGAACTGATGTTCGAGATGAACTAATTCAGTTGTTTCTCGTGCTTTATCAAGATCAAACCAACTATATGAAGGGACGATAGTCATTGTGCTGATAACGTGTTATAGAAAATAAGGTTTTAGTAGGGAGTATTTGTGGGAGAATAGATATATACTGATATTCAATTACAATGGGATATATATACAGTGTAGAGAAGGGTTCCTTGTAAAGTGAACCATAGTCTCCGGAATATTCTAGATCATATAATGGGCATCCACTAAATACATATATTATATAACAAGGAGCCTTATTTTTTTTGGAGTATTTTAAAGATAATATGTATAAATAGAAAATCACATGATATTTTCGTATATAAGTAGAAACTTTATTACTCCTTCACCTCACAATGCATATAAAAAGACGATTTTATCTCTGAATTTCTAACATATTACTTTAAAATGCCAAAGTAATATGCAATTTTGCATATCCCTGCTACTTTTACATAGTTCTCGGCTAGGTTGCACGGACACACCTCAAATATGCCGTACCTCGTGTCCGACACCGACACACGTTGGACACACGTACCCACATTGACATAATTGATTAGGCTCATTCGAGTATCCCATAGCTTTTGAGTTTTTTTTCCTGCTTTAATTGTTTATGCCTTTTAGGTTTTTAGTAGTTATTATATTTAATAATCAAATTATCATGACTAAATTTGATATCTACCTCTGTATTCTATTGAAATTACGTAGAAATTCATAAATTTTCTTATTGTTTTCTTTCACGTACCCGTATCCTCAATTTTTCCAATAGCGTTTTCGCGTACCCATTATGTGTCCGTTCCCGTACCGATATTGGTTTTACTGCAACCTGTTGTCGGTATATCAGATATGACAATAATTTATATTGCTCCGTGCAAATCCCCTCCCTTACGATCTTTCCTACAGTTCCATCAACAACCCAAAGGAAAGAGAAGAGAGTGGAAGCAAAGAATGTCCCCGATCAAACGGTTGCAATTAAATTAAATTTATAAAAAGAAAGGCGTAATAGGCAGAGGTTGCACACAAGATTAAGGCAGTGTAACGTCAAAAATTTGGTAGAGATTCATTTCTGGGTATATGCTGCGTAGTTTAGATAGAAAAGCCATGCCTGAGATTTCTACTTCCAAATCGCTTCGACTTGTCCTTTTCTTTTCTTCTTTCTTTCTTCACTCTTTTACAGGTTTGTTTGTTTTCTTCAGATCTCCTTTGTTTCTTTCTGATTCCTATTTGTTATAATTATATTGTATTTCAATGTCCTAATTTTAAAACCTAATTTTACATTTTTTTTTTTAATTTCATGGCCTAATTTGTCAATGTAGTTGTAGTATTAAATTTAGGTATCTCTTATAAATTTCCCTGTTTTTATGTGTGAATTAGCTGTTGATCTGTTTTTGTATTATGTATGGAATTCCCATTGATTGACTACATATCTAACTACTTATGATATATCTTTTCTAGTGATGAATAGTTTGGCACTATCTATCTATTATTATTAACTCTATATTCATCATACACTACAAATACGACGATGACTTTGTTTGAATTAGTACAAAGCTGGTGTCATTGATGTTGTTTTCCAGATGCATGCATAACTGAACAAATGTCATAATTACTAGGGTAAACATCAAATCACATTGCGTTCAACTCATTAGAGAGGTTCCGACTAATTATTGTGGTTAGCTGACTAGCTGTGTTACTTCCTTTAGCTCTAACTCTTGTTTTCCCATCAGGATTATCAAATGACCCTACAACTACCAAAAACAACATTGGGGATGCTTCTACTAAATCCCAAACTGGTGGTACAGGAACCAAAGTAGCCATCATAATCATTGCTGTTGCAGCAGTGGGCATTTTTTCTTTCTTTCTTTTCAAATTATGGCAAAAAAAGAAACGAGAAGAGCAATATGCCCGTCTTCTCAAGTTATTTGAGGAGGATGATGAGCTTGAGGTTGAATTGGGTCTTAGAGATTGAGGGTGCATCACTTGTGGAGTCTCAGGTGCGTGTTGTTAATTTTACATGTCTTTTTAAACTCAAATTTCTAAATGAAATGCATTATTATAGCTACTTGTGTAGTGTTTGTGAGACTTGGTTCTTGTTAAACTTTTCTGCTAAACAACTTTTGTCTTTATGCCGGGGGGGGGGGGGTGCTGCTGCTGAGTTTTTGTATGTGTGTGGGGGTGCTGCTGCTGATTTTTTGTATGTGTGTAATGCAAGCACGAGAACTTCAAATAGTGGCAAATCCTAGAAATGTTCAGTTTTAGCCTTCATGATCAGTATGTCGACGTGACTTCTTATACGGAGTATTTGTTATAAATCCCTTATTGCCTTTGATGAATAGATATACTCATATACCTGATGCAAATCAGGTTGTAGACTTATAACTTACAGTTTGTAAAGGTGTCTGTTTTGAGGTAATTTTACAGCTTGTTTGGTAAAATTTTATTTAAGGAAGGGAAAGGAAGGAAATGGAAAGAAAAGGAAATGTTTTCCCATGTTTGGATTAATATTAGTAAAGAAAGGAAATACTAAATTTAAATAATAATAATGTCAATTTTCCCTTTCCTTCGATATCCCCCCAATATTTGGAGGAAAAGAAAGTGAAATTTTGTTAAAGCAGCTTTCCTGTCATTTCCTTTCTTTTCCTATCAAATCATTTATAATTTTTTATACTAAACATTGAAAGTGACATATTTCCTTTTACTTCCTTTCTTTTCCGCTCAATTCCTCCATACCAAACAAGCTGTAAGGGGTAAGTTAGATTTGAGTAACTCTCTGCACATATGATTTGATGAATGATTTTTACGTGTGAATTTAAGGGGTGGTGGAGGTGAAGTGATTCAAATCTTGCTACTTTATATTATGTTATATCTTGGGTTTAGTCAATGTCAAATATTTAGTAGTAACAGCAAGAACAAAGTCTTAGTCCCAAAATAATTTGGGGTTGGCTAGACACGAATCAATATGGGAAATCCTCTTTCTCCCGTCTTTCTTATTTAACACTAAATTTTCTTAAAGCCCCAACACCCTCATCCAAGTTTGATTTGGTCTTCAAGCTCCAACACCCTCATCCAAGTTTGCTTTAGTCTTCAAGCCCCAACATTTAGTTTTCCTCTATCTTTCCTCCGTCTATCGTGTCGCCACCCTTCCAACCTTCTTATCGGTATGTTGCTCAGTCCCCGTTTTATATGTCCAAACCATCTTAGATGATTTTCCCTCATTTTATCTTCAATAGAAGTAACCCCTAACTTCTTTCTAATAATCTCATTTTGTATTTTGTCTTTTCTTGTATACCCACACATCTAATTTTGCATATACATTAGTGCTTCAAAGCCCAACATTTGGTCCGTAAAGCAATGTCGGTCTAATGGTTGTGTTGTAAAATTTTTCCTCCAATTTGTTAGACATACCCCCGACATAAAAATCCAAAAGCTCCCTTTCACTTCAAACGACCTGTTTTGATCATGTGATCCACATTCGTGTCTAATTCACCATCCATTTGGATAATGGATCCTAAATACCGAAAGAAATGGGAATAATGGACACTCTTTCCATCCAACTAACATAACTTGTCCTATTAAATACACACTCTATATACTAAGTCTTAATTCCGGTCAATTTAAAATCCCGTGATTCCAACGTTCTTCACCACAACTCCAACCTACTTTCCACTACTTTTGATTCATGAGCTTTACCAAGGAATACCATCTTGAATTAATCTTGTCAATTCTTCTATAACTATGGCAAAAAGAAAAGGGCTATGTTTAGAACCTTGACGTGCACCTATTGTTATAGGAAACTCTTCTATTTTCCCAACACTAGTTTGTACACTCATGCTAACTCCCTCAAACATATCTTTATTGATGTCAATATATTTCTTCGAGATACCTTATCATATGTTAATGAATTGCCTCCATAGTTGACCTTCCTTTTATAAATCCAAACTAATTCTCCAATATTTGCACAATTCTTCTTAACCTCAATTCTTAGACTTTCATACTATGGCCATTAGCTTGATCTCTCTCTATAGTTAGCATAATCTTGAACATCAACTTTGTTCTTATACATTGGTTTCTGGTGCTCTTCCTCCACACCATTGGCATCCTATTATTTACCTGTATCTTGTTGAAGAAAATTGTTAACTACTCAATTCTTTTGTCTCCCAAACATGCGGCCCCATTGCTCTCCTTGACCCCATCTTTTTTAGAGGCCTTTTAACTTTCCCCTTTTGAATCCTTCTCATAAAATCCCTATTTGCCATATCATGAGTAATAATAACATTTATAAACCTTAATATTTATTCTCAAACTTCTAATAAATTATCAAAATAAGACCTCCATCTACTCTATCTTGACAAGATAACAGACGTAAGCTATGAATGCATAACGTAAGTATTTTTTGTTTCTTTTTTTTTTTTTAATCTTTTTATTTATTTATTTTTTTTTATTTATTATTTTTTTTTTTAAATACGTCTTATGAGATGAGAGGTGATTAAATTTTACAATAAATTGTAATTTTATGGGTTTAAATTTTATATAATTCAAAAATTTAATATGGTACTTGAGATAATAAATTTGTTCACTCAAATGTAACCCTATACACGTTTAGGCTTTAAAATGAGTATTTATTTTTGGATTATTATTAAAAATAAAATTTGCACATTTTATAAAAATATGATAGATTATTAATAGGAATTTTTTATATTTTTCAAACATAGATAACCATGGAATAATTTTTATAAGTAGTTATAAAACATTATAATAGGAAAAAAAATACTACATACATTTTTATAAATTATTTGTGTAAAATCCAAAAGGTTGACCGGTAATTTATGTGAAGTAAAACCTCTCAATTTTTATTTTTTTTGTTTTTTCTTCTTCTTCTTTTTTCTCTTATTGCAAGCCATGTGAAGAAAAAAAAAGTGAGGCTAAAATATTCCATCCATAATTTGACCACCAAAATGAAGTTTGCGTGCACACAATATAATATACACACATCAAATAACATTTTGATGATTTTTTTAATATTATTAGAGGAATTATAATAACAACTAATGTAAATGATTTAAAAAAGGTAAATGTTAACCATAGCCTAAGGGCTACGTATATCATTACCCTTAAAAAAGTGCAAATTTATTTATTTATTTTTTGATTAAGAAAATTTCATGGAAGTCATGGTAGTTATATGGGGAGCTAGTGTAATATATATAGGAAGAGGTTCAAATGAGAACCCTCTTTATATGAGAACCGTGAAAACTACATCAAGACTCCTTTATTCAACTTTTTTTTAAACTTTTCTAAGTGTTATGGTGTTACTTTACATCTATTTTAATAGTAACAAGCTATAGACATTTATTTCAAATGTTTTAAGCTATCATATATAATTGACCTATAAGTAGTAACTAAGACCACCTAAATAGTATACGATTTTCAAAAGCCTAAAAAATTAACTAAACCTTGTTTAAATTGAAAACTAAGGGATACCTAGTTATAATACATTGTTAATAAGTGATTGCAACTTGTCAATGTATCTAATACGGTCGTTATTTAGTAGTTCTCATGGTAGCCTCACCCTATATACATACATATATATATATATATATATTAAGAAAAGTTAAGTACAAGGAGGGGTATTTTGGTCAAGTAAAACAACCAAAAACCCCTCCTCTTTATATATATAACATAGATATCATCAATCAAATACTCTTTGATTAATGTTCCCGGTCCCGTGGTTCCTCATACAAGTGATTTTGTAGATATCTTTCTCCCCTTCTTTGTATCCAATCTAGCATAAAGGTCTTGGTTGATCTTTGTCCTTGCATCTCTTATGGCCTTTTTAGCTTCTCTTCTAGTCTTTTTATAAATATCAAAATTTTCATCATTTCGAATTTTCCCCACCCTTCTATAGCACTCTCTCTTGCCCTTATAGCTTGTTTGACTTCTTTGTTCTACCAAGATGTGTCCTTACTCAGTGGCTTGCTTGTTCCTTTGGATTCTCTAAGAAGTTCTTTTGCCACATCTTTTATATGGTTTGTCCAACAAAATCTTGAATCCACATCCATCGACCGAATATATGTAACAACCATTTTCTCCGCAAATTCCTCCTTTTTTGTCCTTGAAGCTTCCACCACTTAATTCGAGGTTCCACAATTGGCCTTCACCTCTTTAAACATTCTTTCCTCGGAATTTTAGCACCATCATTATAGGTTGGGTTACCACAAACTCACCAGGGATTACTTTACGATAAAAAAACTCTTTCTCTAGATGTTTCTCACTAAGAAGAAGAAGTCTATTTGACTTGCATGATTGTCACTGGGTGGGAGAGTCTCTTCTCTAACCAAGTGTTCATTATACGCAAGTTGTAAGCCAAAGCAAAGCCTCCATGCACTTTTTCAAAGCCTTTCCTCTTGAGACTCATGACCATTAAGATCACTACTAATGACCAACTCTCGTGTAGGAACCTGTTGCCTAACCTCAACAACCTCCTTCAGATCTTCCTAAAACTCATCCTTAGTAGATTTATCCAATCCAACTTGTGGTGTATAGGATGTGACAATACTCATAACCTCATCTCCCAATACCACTTTAATGCTCATGATTCGATCACTCTTTCTACACATTTCCACTACATCATTGTTATATGCCTTATCCATGAAAATACTCATTCCATTTCTATGGGAATTTGTTCTGGAAATACCAGTGTTTATACCCATCTATTTCCCTTGCTTTTTCTTCCAACTCATTTCATCTCTTGCAAACACATAATGAGTAATTGCTTACTTCCTCCTCTTCATAGTCTCTGATGATCTTCCATATAAAGACCCAATGTTCCAAGTCCCAAACCTCAACTTAACAACCTTGACATTTCTATGGACTAACTTTTTATCCGCACCCAATCGTGATGTGAGAATCCTTCCTCTATCCCCTTGCTCACCGGGCTCCGGGATGGCGCGTTGCTTCCAAGCGACGGCCTAGTGACCCTTGCATACTTTTCACTACACTTGGGCCTAAGAAGTGCAGCGTGTCGTTGGGTGAGTTTTGAGAAGGACGCCCCTGGGATATCAATAATCTGATTCATGTCCATAATATGTGACCAAGTTTTGAGTAGTTTTCTGCCACAAACCTATCGCCAAACTCTCCTTCCTTATTAGGGCTTGAGACCGGCAATGAATGTCACAAAGTAACACTCACGAGCGGGTATCACAAAGAAACACTCACAGGTGGAGTTATCAAATATTCAGTAACGTTATGAACACGAACCCTTTTAGGTATTGAGAAAATTGATGAAGATATTTTGTTTAACATTTTGGGTTTATACAATAATAGGCTTATCAAGAAGGACGCTAATATATGATAGCAAGTATAGAAATGGTGCGCTTATCTCTTGGGCTAATAGTTTATCATTCAGACCGACTTGAATTGCCTTAAATGCTTTATGGAGCACAAAGATGATTTATTCTAGTGAAATTTATCAAAAAGGATGCTCATATATAATAGCAAGCATTCTTGAGATCACATTATAATGAATAAAATGTGGTAAATAATGTTCTGTTTCATATTTGTTAAAGAAAAAAGGGTGTTTCCTTAACTGGTTCCTTCGATATAAAACTAGGAAAGTATGTCTTTTTATGATTAAACCAATGTATCTGTACCCTATTCCCACAGCCTTTGAAATTTGCTGAGTTTATTTCCTTAAAGATGCTGTTGATTTGCTAAAGATCATTGAATAATTGGTTAGTTGCAGTCATATCCTGAGCGATAGCTCCACGTAGCTAGAGCCAGAAGATCCTAAAAGGGTCAATACAAAGAGATTTAATCATTGAAGTATCCTTTAGAATATGGTCAGTTTGGCTTTTAGTTTCCGCCTATTTTGGTGAAAATTTATACTAGTCTTTGTTATATCTGCTTCCTTGGAATTGGGAGTTGAATGGTTGATCCCTTTGATTATTTTCCATCCTTTTTCTCACTCTCTTGTCTTCACTCCAAATCAAAACTAAATAACTATTGTATTTTACTGGGTTATAGAATTCTTTTATGTTTATGTTTTTGCTGGGTGGAGTAACGCGGCTTTTGCTGAGGCTGTGACACGGCTTTTGCTAAGGTTAGACATACTGAATGTTTTGTCAATAGTTTATTACTATGTTGTATTAATAAGAAGTTGTGAGTGGAATTGACCTAGTGACCTTTTGACATCTACTCTGTTTGAACTTTGTAGTACCTGTAGATAAAATGGCAAGTCATTGATTTCAATACCTTTTGATGCTTACTTTGTTTTGATTGTGGTACAGTTTATTTCCGCTTCTTATTGTTCATCTGGTGCTAATTAAATGTTATATAAATACATCTTAAAGGAAGGATAACTCAATCCTTCTGCGACCATCTTTTTGACGGTGTATTGGTTGGTGTTGCTTGGTGTCTTTGCTGTCAGGTATACGCTTTTGACTCAACAATGGATATGAGGACCAGTATATGATTTGATTATCTTGGGTACTGTCGGAGAACTGTCAGTCCTTTTCCCATAGTGCTGTATTTTTAAGCCATCTGAATACATTGGCTAGTATACATAATAGAAGTGCCCATGTAAATGCTTTTGATTGAGAGTTTTGTAAAGATGGGACATGCTGAATTGATAAGTAGCAAGATTTATGCTAGAGATTTTTTCGTCATATCAAATTTGTTTGACACCTGGTGTGTGTTGTGTATATATTTGAGTTTGATAATATATTTTTCCCGAAATCGATGCCGTGTTTCAGCTCTTCAATTCAAGTGGCAGATTGAGATAGAATTTGGTAAAGAATACGATGTGCATGCAAATTGCTGGTTTATTATCATTGCTGGAGTTGCAGAATAGTTGGTAGGTAGCAGATCTTGCAGACATCTACATGTTTTGAACAGCTTTAACCAAATTGCTCTTCCTTATAGCATGGCAGCTTTAAACCACCCATTTTTACAATGTGTGGTAAACTGAAGTAATTTTGTTGTTTTGCACAGAGTAGTAAATGGGAACTTGCAAAACCAAAATTTGGTGTTAGTACTGGACTACTTGATATTGCACAAATTTTAACTTTGGACAGGAGCTTGTACATATTTTATATTTATTGGCAGTGAAGAAAATATTCATACTTAAGTAGGCATGCAACATCTACATCAGAAAGACATAAACATAAATCAAGTAGATCTAAAATATGAGAGCAAATTTTACATCTAAAACAACTAAATAAAAGTATACTCTAGTGTGGCTCTGAAAACATGGCTTCATGAGAGAGGCCTATGAACAATTTATATGACTGAGCATCAATGTAGAGACCGTCACAAACCATGAGATGGTTGTCATGAAGTAAGGACATGTACCATAGATTGGGTTTTCTTGAATCTTCATCATCTTCCCACCTAGATCTACCCTAAAAAGGAGAAAAACACATTTAACTTGTCACAAAGACAAGAAGATAAACTACCACAAAAGGGAATAAGAATCTCCAATAAAAGGAGAAACATTTATCAACATATTAACTTGAATACTAGAATATTGTATTATTCTTGTACGTGTGTAAGAGTATGCATAGCGGTATTAATGACTGTGGGAGCAAAGTCCATTTTATGTGTCATAGTAGCATTGTAGGCTCGAGGATGAGACCCTAAGAGTCCTATTGAAGGAGTAATTTGCTGTGGACAAGGCTGCAATGGTATGGAGGGATATGGACATGGGGGTATGGCCCAAGGAGAGGATTGCCAAAATCACCAAGGAGGATATACCCACGTTGGTGGGTGTTGAGACCATGAAGTTTGAGAAGGTTGGCTATCAGAGTTGTTATGACTGCCCCCACGGCCACCACGACCTCCTTGACCACCACGATTGTTGCCTCGACAATTGTTCTTTCGACCTCGATTATTGTCGCGATTCTGAGATACATCATCTTGAGTTTGCACAATTTGAGAAGCATCATCATTAAGAGTATGAGTAACAAGAGCAGAAGATTGTGAACCCGATTCCATTTTGGCACGTTTGAGATTATTAACTTCATCCACTCTCAACATGGAGCAAGCCCGGGCAAAGGAGGGAAGAGGAGTCATGTTAGTGATGACCCGACCAAGACCAGCATATGCATCAATCAAGTCGGATTCGAGTTTGGTGACTAGACGTTGATCTGACACGGGTGCTCCAACATTGGACAGTTAGTCAACAAGCATTTTGAGTTTTTTGCAGTAAGCATTAGTGGAAGAGAAATTACATGGATAGGTGTTGCAGAATTCATGTTCAAGATGAGTTGCACGAGAAGTCTTGTTATCATGAAATAACTCGATTAAATGCTCCCATGCTTGCATAGTCGAATCGCTCTTGACAAAAATGGAATTGAAAAGATCAATGGAAATGGTACCATAAATCCATTGTAAGACAATGGCGTCGAGACGTTTCCAGAGAATGGGGTCATCCAAAGGCTCGGTGTCATTAGGTGTTACAATAATATGGTCTAGAACATCGTGGGCGGTGCAATGGATAGTAAATAGCACTGCCAAGGAGTCATAAGGGCCGTTCTCAGTGTTGAGAATGATAGGAATATGATTCTTTATGTTGGTGACAGCCATAGCAGGGTGGAACTTAGTTTTTTTTCTTCCATAGAGGAAGAAGAAGGACAAAAAAAAATGAAAATTAAGAATGGAAGACTTGAGGAGAACGACAGTAAAAGAAAGAAGAGAGCTTGGTGATACTAATACCATGTAAGAGTGGAATTCCCTTGTCCGTATAATGCTTAGCAAGTTCCTTATATATACAAGATTGTGTGCTGCTGCCTAAGCTAGAATTATGCTACTATTAAGGCTACAATAAAGCTACTGTCAAAGCTATAATCAAGGAAAATCCTTTATAAAAGAGGATATAGATAAAAGATTTTACAAATATACAAGAATAATACAGTATTCTAATACCAAGAAAACTGTAAAGTGAGGAGATTTGAGGTGTACCATTAACAAAACCATCCATGGTAGCCTCTTGATGTTATTAGTGATTTAAGGCCTGTTTACTTCAATTGAAAAGAATTGAACTGAAACTGAGGTGAACTGAACTGAAACTGAGGTGAACTGAACTGAACTGAAAGTTTTTTTTAATGAATGATTAATGAGTAGCAAAATAAAAGAAGAGTTGAACTGAACTGAACCAAGCTGAACTGGACAGAACTAACTGAATTGGACTGAAGTACAGAACTAAACTAAACTGGACTGGACTGATTTTAGACTGAAATAAACAAGCGCTTATTTATTTCAAAAAAAGGACTAGTTTATACAATATTTGGACAAATATTAATTTGTTGTGAATCGTAAAAAAAATATTTGGATAAATTTATGAGAATAACCTTACTTTTTGTCAGTCTTATATACTCCGTAAATTGGTTTGACCTTTTGACTAATGAGGTATAATTTCACCTTTCACCCTACATTTTTTCATTTTGGTTATTGACATATTGGTAACGGTAGTCTATGAATCAAGTAAATTAGACATGTATCATATTCTAAATTTTTAAATAAGGGCTCAGTTAGGGCCTGTTTATTTTTAAGTTCAGTTCAACTCTACTCCAATCAGTCTAAATACATTTCAGTTTAGTTCAACTCCTAATTTCCCTTTCTCATAAACAATTTATTTCAGCTATTTTTAATTCAGTTCAACTTCAATCAATTCGGTTCATCTCAGTTGTTTTCGACTAAAGCAAACATACACTTGGTATCACTAAGGGGCTGTTGATATTTATTGAAAACAGCCAAACTCAATTGATTGAAGCTAAACTGAATTGAAAACAACTGAAATAAATTGTATATGAGAGAAGGAAACTGGGGATTGGATTGAGCTAAATTGGAGCTAACCTGAATCTGAAGTAAACATACCAAAAAAATTTTCCCACTTTTTTCTTCGATTTTAAGCCTTTTTAATCTTAAAGTCATATGATGCAACTTTTAAAATGAATAAAAAAATTAGTCAAACTTATTAGAATTAGCATAATTTTGAAACTAACAACAAAAAGTACAAACGACCTTTTGTGATTTCCTTTTTTTTTTCCTTGAAAACTTTATGAAAAAAATAAACAGTAATGAGAAGTCGACAATCTCTTAGATTTTAATATGGGCGGTGATCAGATTTTGGTGGTTTGATGTGGGCATGGTTTAGTATTTGGTTTCGGGTTGTGGTTAGTTAGTGGAGGAGAATTGAGAGCATGATAATCAAATTGTAGGGGTGTGCAAAACCGGAAATCGGAAATTTTCCGATCCGGAAATTCGGATATCCGGATTTTCGGAACCAACAAAATTGATTCCGTATCCGTTCCGGAAAAACCGGAATTCCGGAAATTCGGATATCCGGAAAAACCGGATCGGAAATCCGGATATCCGGTTCCGAATTATATACTAGAATTTTCTCTAAAATTTACACATATACCCTTAAAAACCGGATCGGAAATCCGGAAAAATTCGGAAAAATCCGGAAAACCGGAATTCCGGATTTTGTTTTCCTTAAAAATCCGGAATCCGATTTTTTAAAAATCCATTCCGTATCCGATCCGGTTTCCGGTTTAAAAAACCGGATATCCGATCCGGTTTTTCCGGTTTTCAAAAATCTTAATCGGAATTCCGATTTTTCGGAACGGAATCGGAAAATTTCGGACCGGAAATTCGGAACCGTAAAATCTTGCACACCCCTA
>PYUH01004034.1:2262242-2312400 GCA_016808085.1 Suaeda aralocaspica | reverse complement strand
TTAGAGCCTTATCCATGAAAATATCATTCCATTTCTATGGGATTTGTTCTGGAAATACCAGGTGTTATACCCATCTATTTCCTTGCTTTTTCTTCCAACTCATTTCATCTCTTGCAAACACATAATGAGTAATTGCTTACTTCCTCCTCTTCATAGTTCTGATGATCTTCCATACAAAGACCCAATGTTCCAAGTCCCAAACCTCAACTTAACAACCTGACATTTCTATGGACTAACTTTTTATCCGCACCCAATCGTGATGTGAGAATCCTCCTCTATCCCTGCTCACCGGGCTCCGGGATGGCGCGTTGCTTCCAAGCGCGGCCTAGTGACCCTTGCATACTTTTCTACACTTGGGCCTAAGAAGTGCAGCGTGTCGTTGGGTGAGTTTTGAGAAGGACGCCCTGGGATATCAATAATCTGATTCATGTCCATAATATGTGACCAAGTTTTGAGTAGTTTTCTGCCACAAACCTATCGCCAAACTCTCCTTCCTATTAGGGCTTGAGACGGCAATGAATGCAAAGTAACACTCACGAGCGGGTATCACAAGAAACACTCACAGGTGGAGTTATCAAATATCAGAACGTTATGAACACGAACCCTTTTAGGTATTGAGAAAATGATGAAGATATTTTGTTTAACATTTTGGGTTTATACAATAATAGGCTTATCAAGAAGGACGCTAATATATGATAGCAAGTATAGAAATGGTGCGCTTACTCTTGGGCTAATAGTTAGTCATTCAGACCGACTTGAATTGCCTTAAATGCTTAGGAGCACAAAGATGATTTATTCTAGTGAATTTATCAAAAAGGAGCTCATATTAATAGCAAGCATTCTTGAGATCACATTAATGAATAAAATGTGGTAAATAATGTTGTTTCATATTTGTTAAAGAAAAAAGGGTGTTTCCTTAAACTGGTTCCTTCGATATAAAACTAGGAAAGTATGTCTTTTTATGATTAAACCAATGTATCTGTACCCTATTCCCACAGCCTTTGAAATTGCTGAGTTTATTTCCTTAAAGATGCTGTTGATTTGCTAAAGATCATTGAATAATGGTTAGTTGCAGTCATATCTGAGCGATAGCTCACGTAGCTAGAGCCAGAAGATCCTAAAAGGGTCAATACAAAGAGATTTAATCATTGAAGTATCCTTTAGAATATGGTCAGTTTGGCTTTTAGTTTCCGCCTATTTGGTGAAAATTTATACTAGTCTTTGTTTATTGATCTGCTTCCTTGGAATTGGGAGTTGAATGGTTGATCCCTTTGATTATTTCCATCCTTTTCTCACTCTCTTGTCTTCACTCCAAATCAAAACTAAATAAACTATTGTATTTACTGGGGTATAGAATTCTTTTATGTTTATGTTTTGCTGGTGGAGTAACGCGGCTTTGCTGAGGCTGTGACACGGCTTTTGCTAAGGTTAGACATACTGAATGTTTTGTCATAGTTTATTACTATGTTGTATTAATAAGAAGTTGTGAGTGGAATTGACCTAGTGACCTTTTGACATCTACTCTGTTTGAACTTGTAGTACCTGTAGATAAAATGGCAAGTCATTGATTTCAATACTTTTGATGCTTACTTGTTTGATTGTGGTACAGTTTTTATTCCGCTTCTTATTGTTAATCTGGTGCTAATTAAATGTTATATAAATACATCTTAAAGGAAGGATAACTCAATCCTTCTGCGACCATTTTTGTGACGGTGTATTGGTTGGTGTTGCTTGGTGTCTTTGCTGTGGTATACGCTTTGACTCAACAATGGATATGAGGACCAGTATTGATTGATTATCTTGGTACGTCGGAGAACTGTCAGTCCTTTCCCATAGTGCGTATTTTTAGCCATCTGAATACATTGGCTAGTATAAATAATAGAAGTGCCCATGTAAATGCTTTTGATTGAGAGTTTTGTAAAGATGGGACATGCTGAATTGATAAGTAGCAAGATTTATGCTAGAGATTTTTTCGTCATATCAAATTTGTTTGACACCTGGTGTGTGTTGTGTATATATTTGAGTTTGATAATATATTTTTCCGAAATCGATGCCGTGTTCAGTCTTCAATTCAAGTGGCAGATTGAGATAGAATTTGGTAAAGAATACGATGTGCATGCAAATTGCTGGTTTATTATCATTGCTGGAGTTGCAGAATAGTTGGTAGGTAGCAGATCTTGCAGACATATACTAAGTTTTGAACAGCTTTAACCAAATTGCTCTTCCTTATAGCATGGCAGCTTTAAACCACCCATTTTCACAATGTGTGGTAAACTGAAGTAATTTTGTTGTTTTGCACAGAGTAGTAAATGGGAACTTGCAAAACCAAAATTGGTGTTAGTACTGGAATACTTGATATTGCACAAATTTTAACTTTGGACAGGAGCTTGTACATATTTTATATTTATTGGCAGTGAAGAAAATATTCAACTTAAGTAGGCATGCAACATCTACATCAGAAAGACATAATAAATCAAGTAGATCTAAAATATGAGAGCAAATTTTACATCTAAAACAACTAAATAAAAGTATACTCTAGTGTGGCTCTGAAAACATGGCTTCATGAGAGAGGCCTATGAACAATTTATATGACTGAGCATCAATGTAGAGACCGTCACAAACCATGGATGGTTGTCATGAAGGACATGTACCATAGTTGGGTTTTCTTGAATCTTCATCATCTTCCCACCTAGATCTACCCTAAAAAGGAGAAAAACACATTAACTGTCACAAAGACAAGAAGATAAACTACCACAAAAGGGAATAAGAATCTCCAATAAAGGAGAAATTTATCAACATATTAACTTGAATACTAGAATATTGTATTATTTTGTACGTGTGTAAGGCATGCATAGCGGTATTAATGACTGTGGGAGCAAGTCCATTTATGTGTCATAGTAGCATTGTAGGCTCGAGGATGAGACCCTAAGAGTCCTATTGAAGGAGTAATTTGCTGTGGACAAGGCTGCATGGTATGGAGGGATATGGAAATGGGGGTATGGCCCAAGGAGGGATTGCCAAAATCACCAAGGAGGATATACCCACGTTGGTGGGTGTTGAGACCATGAAGTTTGAGAAGGTTCTCAGAGTTGTTATGACTGCCCCCACGGCCACCACGACCTCCTTGACCACCCCGATTGTTGCCTCGACAATTGTTCTTTCGACCTCGATTATTGTCGCGATTCTGAGATACATCATCTTGAGTTTGCACAATTTGAGAAGCATCATCATTAGAGTATGAGTAACAAGAGCAGAAGTTGTGAACCCGATTCCATTTGGCCGTTTGAGATTATTAACTTCATCCACTCTCAACATGGAGCAAGCCCGGGCAAAGGAGGGAAGAGGAGTCATGTTAGTGATGACCCGACCAAGACCAGCATATGCATCAATCAAGTCGGATTCGAGTTTGGTGACTAGACGTTGATCTGACACGGGTGCTCCAACATTGGACAGTTAGTCAACAAGCATTTTGAGTTTTTTGCAGTAAGCATTAGTGGAAGAGAAATTACATGGATAGGTGTTGCCGAATTCATGTTCAAGAGAGTTGCACGAGAAGTCTGTTATCAAAAATAACTCGATTAAATGCTCCCATGCTTGCATAGTCGAATCGCTCTTGACAAAAATGGAATTGAAAAGATCAATGGAAATGGTACCATAAATCCATTGTAAGACAATGGCGTCGAGACGTTTCCAGAGAATGGGGTCATCCAAAGGCTCGGTGTCATTAGGTGTTTACAATATATTGGTCTAGAACATGCGGGGCGGTGCAATGGATAGTAAATAGCACTGCCAAGGAGTCATAAGGGCCGTTCTCGTGTTGAGAATGATAGGAATATGATTTCTTATGTTGGTGACAGCCATAGCAGGGTGGAACTTAGTTTTTTTTCTTCCATAGAGGAAGAAGAAGGACAAAAAAAAAATGAAAATTAAGAATGGAAGACTTGAGGAGAACGACAGTAAAAAAAAGAAGAGAGCTTGGTGATACTAATACCATGTAAGAGTGGAATTCCCTTGTCCTATAATGCTTAGCAAGTTCCTATATATACAAGATTGTGTGCTGTGCCTAAGCTAGAATTATGCTACTATTAAGGCTACAATAAAGCTACTGTCAAAGCTATAATCAAGGAAAATCCTTATACAAGAGGTATAGATAAAAGATTTTACAAATATACAAGAATAATAAGTATTTCAATACCAAGAAAACTGTAAAGTGAGGAGATTTGAGGTGTACCATTAACAAAACCATCCATGGAGCCTCTGATGTTATTAGTGATTTAAGGCCTGTTTACTTCAATTGAAAGAATTGAACTGAAACTGAGGTGAACTGAACTGAAACTGAGGTGAACATGATGAACTGAAAGTTTTTTTTAATGGATGATTAATGAGTAGCAAAATAAAAGAAGAGTTGAACTGAACTGAACCAAGCTGAACTGGACAGAACTAACTGAATTGGACTGAAGTACAGAACTAAACTAAACTGGGCTGGACTGATTTTAGACTGAAATAAACAAGCGCTTATTTATTTCAAAAAAAGGACTAGTTTATACAATATTGGACAAATATTAATTTGTTGTGAATCGTAAAAAAAATATTGTTGATAATTTATGAGAATAACCTTACTTTTTGTCAGTCTTATATACTCCGTAAATTGGTTTGACCTTTTGACTAATGAGGTATAATTTCACCTTTCACCCTACATTTTCATTTTGGTAACGGTAGTCTATGAATCAAGTAAATAGACATGTATCATATTCTAAATTTTTAAATAAGGGCTCAGTTAGGGCCTGTTTATTTTAAGTTCAGTTCAACTTACTCCAATCAGTCTAAATACATTTCAGTTTAGTTCAACTCCTAATTCCCTTCTCATAAACAATTTATTTCAGCTATTTTTAATTCTCGTTCAACTCAATCAATTCGGTTCATCTCAGTTGTTTTCGACTAAAGAAACATACACTTGGTATCCACAAGGGCCTGTTGTATTTATTGAAAACGGCCCAAACTCAATTGATTGAAGCTAAACTGAATTGAAAATAACTGAAATAAATTGTATATGAGAGAAGGAAACTGGGGATTGGATTGAGCTAAATTGGAGCTAACCTGAATCTGAAGTAAAACTACCAAAAAAATTTCCCACTTTTTTCTTCGATTTTAAGCCTTTTAATCTTAAAGTCATATGATGCAACTTTTAAAATGAATAAAAAATTAGTCAAACTTATTAGAATTAGCATAATTTTGAAACAACAACAAAAAGTACAAACGACCTTTTGTGATTTCCTTTTTTTTCCTTGAAAACTTTATGAAAAAATAAACAGTAATGAGAAGTCGACAATCTCTTAGATTTTAATATGGGCGTGATCAGATTTTGGTGGTTTGATGTGGGCATGGTTTAGTATTTGGTTTCGGGTTGTGGTTAGTTAGTGGAGGAGAATTGAGAGCATGATAATCAAATTGAGGAGAATTTCAAGGCCAGTGCAAGTGGCAGTAGTTGCCCAAATGAGGGAGGATTTTTTTTTTTTTTTTTTTTTGGGAATTTGTAAAAGGCGTTCTAATGGAACTCAAATCGCATAAGATTTGAGTTAATCAGATAGTTTTGCTAGCAACTGCTGTATAGTCGTATACTGTATTAGCAAGTACAACACTACAATGTATATAACTACGGATGAGCACAATCAGATACCCGACCATTTTACTTGGACCCGGTACTGGCCGGTTACCAAAATATGGGCTCGAACATAACCGGGTATCGGATTACCCACTTCCGGTACTGGTCCTTGCCGACAACCAGGTCCGATGCCGGGTACTCGATTGTATTTTTTTTGCATAAGGGGTAAAAATATTTTATACATAGTTTACTATTGTATTTCTTTTGAAAAAATTAAAAGATCTAACATCAAATACAATATTACAAATTTGGATTATATCACCTATATATATATAATTTCGGAGAATATTAAAATTAGACGAATAAAATAAGTAAAATATCGTTTGGATCCGGGTTCAGTACCGGATAAGGGTGTGCAAAAGCGGGTACCCAAAAGTGTGGGTACCCGACTATGCGGGTAGTGAAGTTTACTACACGAGACCTACCCAGAAATTTTGGGTACTTGCATATCGGGTACCCGAAATAAGCGGGTTGGGTAAGCGGGTACCCGTAATTTTATTTTCCTACTATTTTTTCAAGTAAAGTGTATTTGGACAAATTAATATATCTATGCTCCTACTTCAAATTAGAAACTGGTTTTTTTTTTAACAAGAGTGAAACCAAAATGAACATAGGAACAACATAAAATACATACTATATCACTTTATAATTATAAAGAGGCAACATAGTCCATCACTAAGACATGGAAAATAGTAAATTAGTAAAATGAAAAAGCAAAAAATCATAAAAGCAAAAATATTAAAAATAAAGAGAAGAAAAAATAGAAAAATCAAAGCTACATAAAATAATGGGAGTGACAGTTATAACAAAGCTAAACCAAAAAAATTAGAAAAACAAAGCTAAACTAAAAAAAATTAGGAAAAATGAAAATATAATAATTGAACCGGGGATCGGGTACCCGGAACAACAAATTTCGATGCCCGTACCCGGCATGCGGGCACCCGACTTATAAAAATTGTTTTTAGCCCCAAAATTACCCGTTTTTAATGATCGGGTAGTGCGAGTATCGGGCTGATTATTCCGGGCCAGGTTTTCTTGCACACCCTTATTATTGGATACCCATCAAGAATTGGGTTTAGTTCCGAATACCCGGTATTAGTACAACCGGAAACTGAATTCAAAGATGTCTAGTACTGGTCCCGGTACTAATCGGGCAGTTTTTGGGGACTCGATACCGAATCCAATTTAAGCGAAACTGGGTCTTTACCCACCAGATTCTAACAAAGACCAGGTTCAATACCGAGTAACCAATTCCGATACTCATTCTAGTGTACAACTACAATATAAAAGTTAGTTTGTCCGGTAAAGTTCTTAAAAAAAATTTAGTTTCTCTCATCAAATTACAATTACTCGTATCATATAAACTAGTGCGTATATAAAAGAAAGGCGAGAGAAACAGCGATAGTTTTCATCAGAAGTTGCGCAAGAATCGGTGGTTGTTCGTCGAATTTAGCTTTTGGATCAGTGTTTACTGTTTGTTTGGTAACGATCTACTATCTGAATTGTTAGTTTCACTCGAATTTTGCTGATCGCTTTGATTAGGTTTTTTTTATTTTTATTTTAAAATTTGAATTTGAAATCGAATTATCTTAATTCACGTTTTATGGATACTGTAAATATAGATTTATGTATGAGTATGATTTTGGAAACTTTGGATTGTGTTAAGAAGTAATCTTAGCTACTATGGTTTTTGATTTTTGATGTTTGGGTGAAAGCTTGGTGAGATGGTGGAAAGCCATATGCAAACGAGTATACTGTAGTGAAATCAGGGGAAAGACGGTTGCTGAAATGGCGAATGCAAGTATAGGCAATGGAGGACCAGGTAGTTCAATGGATTCTAATGGTCAGAAGGGCTCATCGAGTTCCGTGGATTGGTTGGGGAAAGAGATGCTTGAATTAAGATTGGGCGANAAAATAGTAAATTAGTAAAATGAAAAAGCAAAAAATCATAAAAGCAAAAATATTAAAAATAAAGAGAAGAAAAAATAGAAAAATCAAAGCTACATAAAATAATGGGAGTGACAGTTATAACAAAGCTAAACCAAAAAAATTAGAAAAACAAAGCTAAACTAAAAAAAATTAGGAAAAATGAAAATATAATAATTGAACCGGGGATCGGGTACCCGGAACAACAAATTTCGATGCCCGTACCCGGCATGCGGGCACCCGACTTATAAAAATTGTTTTTAGCCCCAAAATTACCCGTTTTTAATGATCGGGTAGTGCGAGTATCGGGCTGATTATTCCGGGCCAGGTTTTCTTGCACACCCTTATTATTGGATACCCATCAAGAATTGGGTTTAGTTCCGAATACCCGGTATTAGTACAACCGGAAACTGAATTCAAAGATGTCTAGTACTGGTCCCGGTACTAATCGGGCAGTTTTTGGGGACTCGATACCGAATCCAATTTAAGCGAAACTGGGTCTTTACCCACCAGATTCTAACAAAGACCAGGTTCAATACCGAGTAACCAATTCCGATACTCATTCTAGTGTACAACTACAATATAAAAGTTAGTTTGTCCGGTAAAGTTCTTAAAAAAAATTTAGTTTCTCTCATCAAATTACAATTACTCGTATCATATAAACTAGTGCGTATATAAAAGAAAGGCGAGAGAAACAGCGATAGTTTTCATCAGAAGTTGCGCAAGAATCGGTGGTTGTTCGTCGAATTTAGCTTTTGGATCAGTGTTTACTGTTTGTTTGGTAACGATCTACTATCTGAATTGTTAGTTTCACTCGAATTTTGCTGATCGCTTTGATTAGGTTTTTTTTATTTTTATTTTAAAATTTGAATTTGAAATCGAATTATCTTAATTCACGTTTTATGGATACTGTAAATATAGATTTATGTATGAGTATGATTTTGGAAACTTTGGATTGTGTTAAGAAGTAATCTTAGCTACTATGGTTTTTGATTTTTGATGTTTGGGTGAAAGCTTGGTGAGATGGTGGAAAGCCATATGCAAACGAGTATACTGTAGTGAAATCAGGGGAAAGACGGTTGCTGAAATGGCGAATGCAAGTATAGGCAATGGAGGACCAGGTAGTTCAATGGATTCTAATGGTCAGAAGGGCTCATCGAGTTCCGTGGATTGGTTGGGGAAAGAGATGCTTGAATTAAGATTGGGCGAAAGAACTGACCGCGATGATGATAGAGTAAGCTTGAATTTCTTCTCTACACAACAGTTTTTTTTTTTTTTTTGAATAGAATTGCTTAATGTCTTTGTTTTGTGTCTACTACTTTTGTTTGTTTTGAGCTATGTTACTAAGACTCTCCCAAGTGTAGGATAAATTCATTGTTTTTGCATGATTTTTTGTTCAAATTGAAGTGTCTGAGTGTTGTACCAATGTCTGACATGGATACTTTGAAGTGAAATGAAGAGTCCAAGTAACATTGCTTGTTTGAGCTGAGAAAATTGTTAAAATGCTTTATATTTCATGTTGCATCCCTGGAATTACATGTTTGTCCAAGACTGGGATTGGTGTTGAATAGATCATGGCCACTAAAATTTAAACGTATATTTTTTCATCTCCTGTACTTGCCCATTGCTTATTAAACTGTCAAAAAATATAGTCTTGATTCTTGAACATGATTATTTCACCTGATTCCTAAATATGATTGAACTCAAGCAGCCTGTTTGAAAGCTTGGAGATTTTTTTGGTGAAATTTTTTATTCATATGTTTGCATTTGAACTTCAAATCATTTGTCTATGAATTTTTCGTTTAGCAAGTAAACTGCATTGTGTTTTTAAGACTTTAGCAAGCTGTTGGTTGCCTCAGGTTATGTCATATACTATGCAATCAAATACCCTTGTTATGCCATGAATTACTTTGAGATCAAAGTTTTTTGAAATTAATTCTTACTTTGGTTCAATTTTTCAATTAACTAGGTTTAATCACACCTTTCTACCCATCTTCTTATATTGGTTCCCCTTACTTACTTTTTGCCGGCTATAAAGTTTATGCAATTAATTAATTTTTTGTTCATGTAATAAAATAATATTCATTTTTTATTATTTTTTTCACCATCCTTTTCTCTTCCTTAGTGCTTATCACTTCCTTCACTATCCAACGGCCAACCATTCATTCATCACAGCATCAACTCATCCCATCTTCTTGGTTTTTTGGCGGCTGTAAAGTTTTGGTTTTTTGGCTTGGTGGTTATGTGGAGGGTTATAGCAAGTCTAGCAGGTTGGATTGAGGGGTGGGTGTGGGTGTGGGTCTCTCATTAATGGTTGTAGTGGTGAGGGGGATGAGCAACGTCATCATATGGTTGCAGATTGTTGTAGTGAAATGATGATGGGATGAATTAATTTAATTAGTTATTTGAATTGAATACAACAACAACAACAAAGCCTTAGTCCCAAATTAATCTGGTCAGCTAGACATGAATCAGTATGAGGAGTCGCAAAAGTCATTTGCAGAGTTCCTCTTCCTCCAATCTTTCCTATTTGACACTAACTTCTTTTCAAGCCCCAATACCCATAACCCTCAACCTTGATCAAAGTTTCTTTGGTCTTCCTCTACCTCTCCTCCGCCCCTCTTGCTGCCACCCTTTCAACCTCCTTATCGGAAACGCTCCCTATCTTATATGACCAAACCATCTTAGCCAATTTTCTCTCGTTTTATTTTCAATAGAAGCAACCCCTAACTTCCTCCTAATTACCTTATTCCATATTTTGTCCTTTCTTGTATATCCACACATCCAACGTACCACACTCACCTTATGGAGGTGACACTACTTCAAAGCCCAACATTCGGTCCCATAAGCAATGCTGGTCTAATGGTTGTGTGGTAAAATTTTTCCTTCAATTTGTTGGGCATACCCAGATCACATAAAAAAAAAAAAAGAAGCTCCTTTCCACTACAACCAACTCGATTTGATCATGTGGTCCACATCTTTGTCTAATTTACCATCCTTTTGGATAATAAATCCTAAATACCAAAAGAAATTAGAACATTGAACACTCTTTCCATCCAAACCAATTAAGCTTGTTGTCCGGTTCCTTGTTCAAAACCCAACATTCGGTTGCCAGTGGCGGATCCAGGATTTGGAAATAGGGGTAGCACAAAAAATTACAATTGCTCATGTCGGGTTCTCATAATTTAAACCGGGTTGCTATAGCTTCAAGTTTTAGATCGAAGAAAAAACATCGTTTGGAATAAGTCACTATATAATCATCCAACCATTGATGTCTCGTTATATGACAAACAACTAAATAATTCAAATAAATTAGGGTACATGACTAAATAACAAAAAATAGTGATACAATTATGAGGACTCGGCTAATCAAATAATGAATTAATTCACGAAATCACAATTATTTTTCCTTGGTACTTGATTAAGGGTAATGCTATACATAGCCCTTGGGGCTAATTATGAGCATTTAATATATTTCCACAATGGGTAATAATTTGTGAATGCAAGCAAAAATCACACGTGCATTAGTGTAATTGATGCTTAAATTGAAAAGTTATTTCTATTTACATAACACCTTACAAATAGCCCTAGGGCAATTGTGAGCATTTTCCTTTAATTAATCAATCAACCAATGTAATTCAAAAATTTACACACTAGTTAATCATTCAATCAAATTCACAAGTTCTTTTTTCTTAATCAATCAAATATGGAGTAATTAACCGAGTCACAAATTAAATCAAAAAATATATATCAACAAATGTTGTAGCGTCTTTAATCAATTAAAAAAACAATTATACAAGCATAATTTAATAAATAAATAAAGAGGAAAGAGGAAGTGGGGAAAGAAACAAGAGAAAGTGCTAGATGACTAAGACATATCTTCCCGTTTTCCTTTATTTGATTACAAAAAAAGTAATTTTTTTCTCTAAACCTAGGGTAGCACGTGCACCCTACGTCTCCTTCCTAGCTCCTCTATGGGTCTCGTAAAGTAATGTTGGTCTAAATTTTTCCCTTCAATTTGTTGGGCATGAAATCTAAACATTGGACACTCTTTCCATCCAAACTAATTGAGCTTGAGCTTGTCTTCTTATCCATTCCTCTGTGAATACACACTCTATATATTCCCTTCTTACTTCTACTTAACTTAGAACCCCGTGATTCCAACATTTTTCTCCACAATACCACTTTGTTTTCCGGTACTTCTTTCGATTCATCGACCAACACAATATTATCCGCAAATAAAATGCACCAAAGGATACTATCTTGAATTGAACTTGTCAATTCGTCCATAACTATGGCAAAAAGAAAAGGGCTATGTGTTAAAACCTTGTTGTACACCAATCGTGATAGAGAACTCTTCTGTTTTCCCAACACTAGTTCGTACACTTGTGCTAACCCTCTCATGGATAATGTTAATGATATCAATTTATTTCTTTGAGATACCTTTCCTTGTAAGAGCCCACCATAGCACTTCCCTCATTACCTTATCATATGCCTTCTCCAAGTTAATAAAAACCATATGTAGTTTTTCCTTCTCATCTTTGTAGTACTCCATAAGCTGCCTCATGAGATGAATTGCCTCCATATTCAAACTTTTTTTTAATCTCCAAAAGTTCTCATTCCCGAAGTTTCATGGTATGACTCATTAGCTTGATCCTTTATAGTTAGCACAATCTTGAACATCACCCTTATTCTTATACACCGGGATTATGGTGCTCTTCCTTCATACCATTGGCATCCTATTACTTCATATCTTGTTGAAGAGAGTTGTCCACCAATCAATTCCTTATCTCCAAACATCTCCATTCCTCAATAGGAATACCATCCAGCCCCACAGCTTTCCTTGACCCCATTTTTTAAGAGCTCTTTTTACTTCCCCCTTTTGGATCCTCCTCATAGAATCCCGATTTACCATGTCATGAGTAATAGCTACACCCTCAATCTCTTGGTCTCGAACCTCATTAAATAATATGATTAACTTAACTAGAAGAACTATTAAATGGAAGATGTGTTTGATTAACTTATGTAAGTGTTGACCTATATATCCTAGTTGAGAAAATGAGGCTAAAAGGTTGGATCATACCTAGTTAATTGAAAGTTGGATTATTGTTATCATATTAATTTGATACTGAGGAATAAATGCACCTATGGTTCATTGGTTATATGTTGCATTACAACTGTTCATCCACCTATGGTGTTATAATAAGGGTTCCTGACATGGATTTGACTCTAATAAATTTGGTAGAAGAAAAGTTAGGTGATGCCTTTATAAAAGCCTAATGAAAAACAACTCATGCATAGGTATACAGGAAGCAAAAAGTGTATTTACTTTTTCACTTTGGTCCTTTTGTCTGGATGAAAACATTTGCAGTTTCAATGAAAACATTTTTCATGAAAAATATAAATGCAATAATCATTTTTCCATTGTTTGCTACCATGAAAGACAATAATGGTACAAAAAAGATAAAAAGGAAAGGGAAGAGAGAGGATGGATGGCAGAAGAGTAGAAATAAAGTACTGAAAAAAGAGGATAACATGTTTTGCTTTCTTTTATGAATGAAAATGATTTCCCATCATCTTGTTTGGCAGGGTGAAGAATATTTGCTTTTAAAATTGTTTTCCCCATTTTACATTGTTTGGCAGGGAAAGGGAGAGGATTTTGGAGAAAAGTAGAAAGGAAGTACGGAGAAAAGAGGATAACATGTTTTCCTTTCTTTTATGAATGAAAATGATTGTAATGAATTAATATTAGGACTAAGGGCAATTTAGGTAGTTCATAATAAGTTAGGAGCTTCTAGAATACTTTAGTGTTAGGTAGGATTTTCCTTTCATATAGGCTTAGTAGAGGAGGATAAAGAGGTGTGAATTGGAATTGAAAACTTTTGAGTGTTGTGAGCTAAACTCACTAATGGAGAGTTGTAGGCTAAACCTACTTTAGAGAGTCATGGCTTCAAGCCATTTATCCTTGTAGTTTCTCATTCAAATTAATCAATCTTTAATTTCACTTTTCTAGCATTATTAGTTCTAAATTACTGTTGGTAGTAATCTGAAATTTCAGTGTTATTGTCCAATTACTGTTTTAGTTTTAGTTAGTCAGTCTGAGTCAGTACATTACACTTGGTATCGGAGCGGCGATCCTCCCACCTCTGGCGGCGGTGGTTACTACCATACCAAATTTTTTTATTTAAAAAAAAAAAGCTGAAAGGGGGAGTAATGATGGCTGGAACGGGGGCCGCAACACTCATGAAGAAGTGGATTCATGAGGAGTTTGCACACATCTCGTAGCTACGGAAGCAAGGAGCCTTGGATCTTAAGGAAGAAGAGAAAAGGATTCGAAGAGAACTTCAAATCCATGAGTTTAATGGAACCAACTCAAGTGACTGGATTTCCCATCATCTTGTTTTTTTTTCTCTTAAAGTGTTTTTCCATTTTACATTGTTTGGTTTTTGATGAAAAATGGTATGTAAAACCTGTGTTGAAAAATCATTTTCCACCTTATGGAAAATATTTTTCCCCAAGCCAAGTAAAGAAAGAAAAATAGAACAACAACAACAACGAAGCCTTAGTCCCAAAATAATTTGGGGTCAGCTAGACATGAACCAATATGAGGAATCACAAAAGTTATCGGCTGAAATCATCATCATTTGGTCTTCCTTGTTTAACACCTCTCTTCCTTAGAAGCAATCCCTAACTTTTTCCTAATAACCTCATTTCGTATTTTGTCCTTTCTTGTATACCCACACATCCAACGTAGCATAGAGATAGATACATATCTCTGCCACACTCATTTAATGGAGGTAACAATACTTCAAAACCGAACATTCGGTCCCATAAAGCAATGCCCCTTCAATTTGTTGGGCATAACCTGATCCCATTAAACTTCAAAAAATCCAAAAGCTCCCCTCTTCTTCAACCAACTTAATGCGATCCTCCTTTGGGCCACATTTCCATCTTATACACCATCCTTTTGGATAATGGATCCTAAAAACTAAAAGAAGTCCGGAGGCTCATGGACAAAAATATATAAAAAATAAAAAAATCCCATAAAAACTTGTGGCCTTTGTTGATTAAGGCGATTTTTCTTGCGTCTCCATGCGCCTTGCCCCTAGATGCGTGCTTTAAACAAGGTCCCACTAAATACATATTCCATATATTATGTCTTAATTCTACTAAACTTAAAGCTCCATTATTTCAACGTTGTTTGCCGCAATTCCAACTTACTTTCCACTCCTTCGACTCATTGACCAACACAATATTATTCGCAAGCATTATGCGCCAAGTGATACCAATCCCATCTTATTTTGAATTTGTCAATTTGTCCATAACTTAAGCAAAAAGGAAAAGGGCTAATCGTAAATCTTTGGTGTATACCATTTGTGATAAGGAAACTCTTTTGTTTTTAATAATATCGAATCTATATATATGTATATTATTATTATTATTATTATTTATTATTATTATTATTAGAGATACCTTTCCTTGTAAGAGCCCACTATAACACTTTCCTTTATCTTATAATATGCCTTCTCCAAGTCAATAAAAACGATATGCATATCTTCCTTCTTATCCCTGAGTACTCTAGTGTATAAGTTGCCTCAAGAGATGAATTGCCTCCATAGTCCACTTTCGTGGCATAATTCTAATAAATCCAAATTGGTTCTCCAAAATTTGCAAAAATCTTCTTAACCTCAATTCAATAACTCGTTCCCAAAATTTCATGGTATGACTCATTAGCTTGATCCATCTGTAGTTGGAACATTCTTGAACATCACCTTTGTTCTTATGCACTGGGATTATGGTGCTCTTTCTCCACACCATAAGCATTCTATTTCTTCCCCAATCTTGTTCAAGTGAGTTATTCCTTTATCTCCCAAACATCTCCATACCTCAATAGGAATACCATCTAGAGCCCTTTTAACTTTCCCCTTTTGAATTTCTCATAAAAATAGAAAAAGGGAGGGAATTTAATATCCCGGGGAGCTGTTTTCCACCCTGCCAAACATACTATCTGTGATTTTACTTTATCCAAGTGGTCATATTACCTCTCTTCTCTTTAATTTCTGTTTACTCTAGGAAGAAGCAGCTTGTGGGGTTTTAACCTTTTCCAGTTAAAAGTAACATAAAAAATCCCAACACCAATCCAGTTGCCCTCGCTGGAAAAGGTCGCGTAGGGATTTAGAATTTGAGATCCCTATACGTTACCATTTCAGAAGTTAAAATGTTATTAAGCTTTGATCAAAATAATGCATATTTAGCTTAGGTTGTGAAAGTTATATAGGAGAAACATTAGAAGGTAATAATGTTATTTCTGTTTGTGAGGTTGGCTTTTAATCTAGGGAAACTTGCTACGTTGTTATTGACATATAGCAATTAATTTCATATCATTTCAGCAGGACAGTGAACCAGATGTAATTGATGGTGTTGGAGCAGAAGCAGGACATGTAATCAGAACTACAATTGGCGGTCGAAATGGTCAACCTAGGCAGGTTGGGTAAATTATATGCATGAACATTTTAGGTTGTGAGGGAAAGGATCATTATGATCTCAGCAGGAATATCTGGTTTTCTTGGACAGACCATCAATTATATTGCAGAGCATGTGGTTGGAACAGGTTCCTTTGGAGTTGTATTCCAGGTAAGTGTAACTATGTTTAATTTATGCTCCCTGTATTGCATAGACTATTGGCTTTTTCCTCGTAACTTAATTTCTACATATAGGCAAAATGTAGAGAGACTGGGGAGATTGTAGCCATCAAGAAGGTGCTACAGGACAAACGTTACAAAAACAGAGAGTTACAGATCATGCAGATGTTGGATCATCCTAATATTGTAGCTCTCAAGCATTGTTTCTTTTCAACAACAGATAAGGAGGAGGTATACCTTAATCTTGTTCTTGAATATGTGCCTGAGACTGTCAATCGCATTGCAAGGGGCTACAATAGAATGCACCAGAAAATTCCTTTAATATATGTGAAGCTCTATACCTATCAGGTATTTCCTATATCATGCCCCCTAATGCAAATTTTATTGGATTAAAATAGTAATATTTCCTCTACTCCGAAATACTTGCAACATTTACACCTTTCATCAAAATTTTCAATGCTGCTTTTGTAAATTGAATTTACTGGAATCTTAGTTTTAATAGGCGAGAGGCGCACCAAGGGAAAAAAAAAAAAAAAAAAAAAAAACGCAGAAAACCTGAGGCGCGCCTCACAGCTGCGCCTTTCAGGTCTCTGCCTTTTGAAGCCCCAATTTTGACGCCTTGGTGCGCCCTGCACCTAGGTGCACTCTTTTAAAACTGAGACCGGAATGCCCTCAAATAATCAAATCAGCACAAGTTGAGCATTTAATAATGAATTAAATTATGGGGCTGTGAGGCATAGTTGGTGGAAATTAATCAACATCCAGAAAATGGTGGGTTATATTGGAAATTGGTCAACTTGTGAATGATTACACACATTAGTAAGCAAGCTATAGTGCGAAAATGGAAGTGAATTGGTGGGAACTAAATGGAAGTAACAAATTTGAGTATGTCAACTTGTGCACTATGACAAAAAATGTGAGCGTAGGAAGTGTACAATTAGTATAGAAAGATTCCAAATTTTCAACAAGAACAACATTTTGGAGCTTGTTTATTTTGTGATTCCAAAAGTAAAACAGGATCAATAAAAAGAAACATAGGGAGTAGTTTATTTTGTGACTAATGAATATGTAGAGAATCGAGTTACTTTATGAAAATGACATTGAAGGAAGTGTAGCTCAACAATTGAGTGATGAGTGGCACTTTCAAGGGGTATACATAAGTTGTCGTAGGCCCTTATCCAACTTCCTTCAAGCATGAGCCGGAAAACTTTTATTGGAGTTATGAAAGGTTTGTATTGTGCACAAGAACACACTGTATGTTTATTATCATACAAAATAGATTTTGTTGGCCTCCTCTAAATGTTACTTAGGTTTTGTAGCTAATATTCCAGTAAGGCCACTCCACTCTCTTTTCTTTTTTGGTACCTTTTTGTTTGTTTGTTGATGACTATTCTTCTTTAACACTTAAGATGGTGGGTTTGCAGATCTGCAGGGCACTTGCATATATTCATAATTGCATCGGCATATGCCATCGAGACATTAAGCCTCAGAATCTACTGGTATGATTCTGAAAACATTAAAATTGTGCCCTTCAACTATGTATCTAATGGACTAGTGATTAAATGCAAGCCTGGAAAAACCTCTTCTTATACTGATGTGTATCTTGAAGATTTTCTAATGGGATGATGTCTCTGCAGATTAGATCTAGTCTTATATCTTTTATATCTTAGCTTGCTTGTATTATAATTTAGTATTATCTAACTCTCCCTCTCTTCGTCTTTTTTTTAATTTTTTTTAATTTTTTAATTTTAGATGTAGTTTAGGGAATAAATTGTAGTATGATGTAATTTTTTTTCTTTAGAATATTCTAGAATTTTATTTGCTTATATGATGGACTTTTAGACAAGGCTTATGTAGATGTACTTTGGTGGGCAATGATGAAGAAAGGTATACCACGAAGGTATATTCACCTGGTTAGGATATGGTATCGGGAGGTATCCACAAATGTTATGACTTGTGGTTGGTTGACTAAAGACTTTCCTATAACAATTGGGTTGCACCAAGGGTCGGCGTTAAGTCATTTTGTCATTTTCTTTTGTAGTGGTTGTGGATGAAGTAACAAGGTCAATTCAGGATGAGGTACCATGGTACATGTTGTTTGCGGATGATATCGTATTGGTGGATGAAACTAAAGAGGGGGTTAATGCCAAACTAGAGCAATGGAGACAAAAATTGGAGTCTAGAGGGTTTAACTTAAGTCAGAGTAAGACGGAATATACGGAATAACTCTTTGGGACTCAGAGGGAGGTAGTGATGCGGTGGTGAGGTTGGACGGAAAAGTCCTAGATATGGGGGAATGTTTAGATATCTCGGGTCATTTATCCAAAAGAATGGTGATATTGACCAAGATGTGACACATAGGATTAAATCTGGGTGGCTTAAATGGAGAGCAGTCACGGGAGTGTTATGTGACAAAAACATCTCGTTAAAGCTGAAGGGAAAATTCTGCAAGACTGGTATAAGACTAGTGTTGCTTTATGGTGTAGAATGTTGGGTTTACAAGGAGCACATTCAAAAAGTAGGAGTTATGGAGATGCGGATGATGAGATGGATGTGCGGGAATACTCTTAGGGATAGAATCAGAACTGAAGTCGTATGCCGAAAAGTTGGTGTCGCAGACATTGCAAGCAAATTAAGGGAAAATTGCTTGCATTGGTTTGGAGATGTGAGGCAGAGACCTGAGGGAGCCCCGGTGCAACGAGTGGAAGGGTGGGATCATGGAGATCTAAAACGAGGTAGGGGAGACCGAAAATGGCTTGGTGAGAAAGGGTTAGAAAGGATATGAAGCTTTTAGATTTACAAGAGAATGAGGTTCTCGATCGCAGAGAATAGAGGAGGAAAATTTACGTGGATGGGAACATGGAATGATTATTTTTTTGGTTCATGTAGCCGACCCCAATTTTTGGGATTAAGGCTCTGATTGATGATTGATTGATATGAAGGACTTTTAGAATGTTATTTTTATTCATGTAGGTGATTGAAATTAAAGAGTTAAAAATTTGAGGAAAAATTTACATGAATAATCCGACCTTTGGGTGATTTACCCCAAACAATCCTACCTTTCAAAAATCCTGCAATAATCCATCCTTTCATCATTGTTCTCTTCCAATGCACTCATGTTATAATTAACCTGCTACATTAGGTTACCTCAATCGGTTGGTGCATTAATTGTCCATTAATTTTTGTTTTATTCATAATACCTCCTTTTAAAATCTTTACCCTCTCCTAATATGCTATTTCTTCTCCTGTATTTCCTACCTTTTCCAATTAATTTGTGCTACCCAGAAACTCAACGCTTTCTTTTTCTTTTTTCTATTTGCTTCAATGGCTCCTCCTTCTCTAATGAACAATTATAAACAGCAAAAATTTGAAATTCTAGTGGATAATTAAAAGCTCTTAAAGTAGCAAGTGTTGATTTTTGTTGAATTACTAACAAAATCAAAAAAGGAGCAACAAAATTGCTGTAAGGACAAAATTGCCAGTTGGCTGAAAAAGGCGATAAATTGAATTTGAAATTATTGAAGATGAATGGAATTTGGGGGAATTAAAGAGCAGAAAGACTCAGAATCGTATGGGAACACAAATTTTAAATTTTTCTACCTTCAATTCGTGAATTGTGATATTGGGTGAGTGGTGGTGTGACTTTGCTTAAAACGCAGAAGTGAGTGGTTACTTGTTAGGATTTGGGTGAGCGATAATGTGGTGGTTGAAGTGGGTCAGGCTTGAATAAGGTGGGGTGGTGGTGGGTGGTTTCTGGATGGTGAGTGTTTCAGTGGTAGTGAGGGCTTGGTGGTGGTAGTAGTGGTAGAGGCTGGGCGAAAGGTAGTTGATGATGGTGGTTTCGGAGGTTTAATGGAAGAGGAAGATGATGGTGGTGATGTTATTTGAAGATGATGGTTGGCTGCTTGCTGTAATTTGAATATAAAATATCAAGGTTACTGGGTAAATGGGTGCATTGGAAGAAAATAATTGTGAAAGGTTGGGTTATTGTGGGATTTTTGAAAGGTCGGATTATTTGGGGTAAATCACCCAAAGTTCGGATTATTCATGTAAACTTTTCCAAATTTTTTTTGTGTGTAAAACTTATGAGTTTGGTTTACTGTTTAAGTTGTTTGTTGAAATCAGTTAGTTTAGAGCGGATAAATTCTCTATTAGTGTCTCAGGTTGTGTGAATTTTATTTGACCGAGCAGGTGAGCATAATCATATCATATTTGTCTAAAACTTTGCATTGTTTGAAATTATAGATATTTGGTTTCCTATACTTCTAAATTTGAATAGCTTATTAAAAATTAGCGGATGTCCTAGGTTACTGTGGCACCTTCATTTGCCTCAAGAATCATGAGCAGTGTCAGCTCATACTTGGACACTTCATCTTAAGCTAATAACTTGACCTTTTCTAACAAGTAGACACCCAACACAAATTTTTAATCACTACCACTAGTTGTTACTTTGCAAAATTGTTCGAAAAGCGTACTTATTGTACACTTTTTTTTGAAATAAAAAATTCTAATCGGACATGGCCTTATTCATTTAAACTTATTTGAGAACGCAGCTGAATTGAATTGAAGCGAACTATACCGAAATTAATATAAAATTCCGACTCAGAAATCACTGAACTAAAGTCAACTAACAACTTAGCATAAGCGAAAATTAAGTTCAAAAGAATAGGGCCTATAAATTCTGCAATTAATTTCTATATAGTGGTAATTGTCATGAAAATGAATGATAAATCATTAGCTTTTATACTTTGAAACTATTGAATATTTTTGTATTTATATTGATCCATAGGTTGCATTTAGTGGTGGCGTTAGTGTCTTTATACTTAATTTTAATAATGTGGTGCTAGGTGAATCCACATACACACCAGCTCAAACTTTGTGACTTTGGAAGTGCCAAAGTATTGGTAAGCTTTTCCTTTGCTTTATAACTGATGAGAATACATGTCCATTTTAAAAAAATTATCTATATTTTTGATTTTTTGGTGTTTATTTTTACTTCATGCATTTATGTCATTGAATGTATCATTTCTTCTTGGTTTTCATGTCAGGTTAAAGGGGAACCCAATGTTTCTTATATATGCTCTAGATACTACCGTGCTCCAGAACTAATATTTGGTGCGACTGAGTATACAACTGCAATAGATATATGGTCTACAGGATGTGTTATGGCAGAGTTACTTCTTGGGCAGGTGGTTGATTATTTCCTATTTTGCTCTTTGCTAAATTGCTGACTGGCTATCTTTCTGGTGTTGTTCTCTCTTTAATTCTGACAGGGTATTTTCTGCAGCCATTATTCCCCGGAGAGAGTGGGGTAGATCAATTAGTGGAAATCATTAAGGTAAATGAGTATCCAGCTGATTCCCCCCTCCCTCTTTTTTTTTATAAGTACTTGAGTTCACGTTACCTCCTTAGTTGGAGCACAATGTGCTTGTGTGTGTGTGTTTTTCATTCTATATGGGTGAATAAAAGGAAGCACTTGGTATAAGGACTTCTCCATGCGGCCACCCACCCATCCAAGAATCACACAATAAAAAATCATCTCCTGAACAGTTAGTGTAACTGACCTTTTTTCCATAATTGGTCTACCAAGACTTGGGAAAGCTACTGCAACGGAGAGAGTGAGAGCCTGGGAAGACCATCTTGTGAGTGCCAACTTCATTTATAGACCGGCAGGAAAGAATTAGGGATGTGTGTTACTAATTTCTGTACCTGAAGAAACTTGAGTTGTGCTCCTTTATGCCTGACAAGAAATGTTAACTTGCCATGTGTCCCTTCAAGCCGCACAAAAATTAGAAAGCCCCAACAACTACCATTAAAAGATAATGTGTAAAGTTAGCTGCAGTTCAAGAGTACCTTTGAATATCAAAACACCATGGATTCTTATTTTTTGGCTTTGTTTTGCTTCTGGATTTTCCATTTTATGAAAATGTCAAGGTGATAGATTAAGTAGGTGAGGTTACATGAGGCTATTTGATGTCATCTATATATAAGGGGTGCTTGAAAACGGGTTTAGGAATTTGTAGGGATTTCTTATGAATCTTTGCGATTTGGCTTCTTCCCTCAATTGTATATGAAAACTAAAGGTCCCGTAGGTAAGGAGAAATATGTATGCCTTTTAAAGGCTAAGAATGCTGTACAAAATGAAGCATGGTGACTGAATAAGTTGCCATTTTTCTTGTAGTGTTTTTGCAGTTGGAAACCTTGATTTACTCCCTCAGTTCCTTATTTTTTTGCACCATAGGAACACTTCAATTTAGGAGAGTGGAAAGTATGGAAGGATGTTAATGAGCTGTTGTGGACTTCAACAAATGACAAAATTGTGACAAAAAGGTAGCAAGGACTTTTGCAAAATAAGGAGATGGAGCAAAGAATCAAAACCTTAAAAAGGAATTTGTGCAAAGATTATGGGACAGGGAGGGGGGATATATTCTTTGTGTCGTGACATGGATTTTTTCCTCGAGTCTTTAAAAATATGATGTTTGGGATTCAACAGTTGCTATATTGGTTGTTTTGTCTGTGTAATTTGTAATGTTTAAAAGGAATAGTGATTTGTTTTATTGGTGATGCCCAAGTGTCAAGTTCATGTGTGTTGAGGTAAGAAAGCAAATTTTTCCATGTAGATCATGTGATCATTACTTATGGGGTATGTTGCTTTCTCTTGCTTCTTTGGTTCCATTGTCTTTGGGTTTTTCCGTCATTACTGTTTGTATTACTGTTTGATGATGTAAATCATATCGTCTAATTTCTTTTCTGATTTTTATTAGAAGGCTCCTATTTTGTTATGCTGTTTACTATATTATTATGTATATTTCTCTTTAGAACAGCAATTATGCTGGCTTGTATTCTGTAGTTGACCTTTTCTTTAAGGATACGAATTACATTGACGCAGGTTTTGGGAACACCGACAAGGGAGGAGATAAAGTGCATGAATCCCAACTACACTGAATTTAAGTTTCCACAGATTAAACCTCATCCATGGCATAAGGTATGTAATTGCTGTCAATTGTTTCATTTCTTTTTCTGTTCCCTTTGGAGGTTACACAAATTATATGGAGAAAGTGGTCGCAGTGGTCCGATGCCAAATCTTTCTCTGACATTAACAGGCTCTAAAATTGCCTTCTCCACATATTTTTAAACAGAGATGACTGATTTACTTTACAAGTATGTAATAATAGGTAATATGACAGTGAGTATAGTTCTAATATGATACAAAATGATAACCATGTAAAGATTGACTTGGTCAATCCTTTGAAACCACAATTCTTATGATGCTGGTAAAATCTTAAAATTATATACTCGATTGTTTGTTACAGAAACTTAAGTCTCTTGGAATTTGTTTTCTCTGTGAACTAAAATCTTTGTTCTTGGGTCCAAATATTTCAAATTTATGTAAATTTCAATACTGTAAAAGGGCAGAAAGGAGGGAGAGGATTTATGTAGATGACTTTTGCAATTTCTCATTTTGATACATGTCTAGCGCCGTGTATGCACAGCTTGAACGTTTAAAGTAAAATCAGAGTCTCTTGCCTAAGAACAATAAAGTTCATGTATAAACTAAACGCTCTAACTTTGATGGGTAAAAACACAAGAAGGGTTGTGTGATAAATCTTCTTGTTAAGCTTAACTTACCTGTCAAGCTTGCAAACATCATCATAACCATATTAAGCCCCGAAGTTAATGCTAAAATTGAGTTTGAAAATTCTGAATCAAACATATCATAGTTTGGTTCTTACAAAATGTTCACTTGAGTGGGATTATCCAAATTTGAAAACAATATGTATCATAATTGATACAAACACACTGCAAACTTCAGAATGTTTCTTATTATGAAAGTCAAGGCCTAAACAAAAATAACAAATATAAATTCTACCATTGGGATATAGGGAACTAGACTATAAGCTACACTATCAAAGTGTAAGTGCAAAATACATCATTCTTTGTGAAAAGACGGTTTCTGAACTTTCCGTGATTCACCATATTAGCACAAGGGATAAGAATATAAGTTGCAAGTAATACATGCAATGAGAGAAAATACAATGTTTATAGCTTGCTATTGGAAATCAACTACTACCTCTGGTTCATTATATTTGCAACAGTCTCACAAAAAATACCCCTTTGTTGCAAATATAATGAACCGGAGGTAGTAAAAACATCACGATTTGCAATTTCCCATTAAAAAAAGTAATTAATCTTTATAAGTATTCATTTATCTTAATTCTTGTGCAAGATTCTAAATGTAACCAACAAAGTAAAACGGAGCAAGTATTACATAAGATTTCCATTACTTCATACGTTCTTGCACATCAATCTTGGCAACATTTATATAAGATCCTTAGATGCCCAACATTTCCATCGATCTTATAGTTGTCCTATAAGAATTTTCTTTTAACTTTAAAGTTTGTGGTTACAAAATACCTCAATTGCTACTAAGGTCATGACCTACTCATCTTACTTTTACTTATTAGTAAAAAATAAGTTTATTTCAGAAAATTAAATTCAGTTTAGCAAAAATAAGTTCTATTTAGTAAAAAATTAAGTTTCACAAATATAAGTTGAGATGAACAATGCTTTGCTCTGATAAGTCACATCTTAGACAGCATCTCCAAGACACCCAAAGCATATGTTTCTCAACATCTAGTGTTACTGCAGAATAACTTAAACCCTTTGCGACATTGAAGCAACATTCCACGTAGCAATGGATGAGTCTAAAGTCTAAACCCTTGAGATTCCGATTGTTGCCTCCATTAAAACTGTACCATAAGTATACACCATGGTGTTTCTTCTTGGATCACCCTTGCTAGTTGCTACTTCATCTAATATGCTTGTAAAGCGAAAAGAGCTTAAAAGAAATTCCTAGCCTAATCAAATTGTGATGAGCTCCCATAATTTGTTTTCACTTACTATGCAAATCCTTAACCATGTCAATACATTTTGCAGAATACCCAATGATACCCATCATCATTGCAAATCAAAGTATGTATAGTGAGACCGTATCAAATGCCTTTTCCAAGTCTACAAAAACCATGCATCGAAACTAGAAACCTCCTCACCTATAATGCTCCATCATTGGCATTAAACTTAAAAACAGCTTCCCTAGTAGGTCTTCACATGCTTAAAGACAAATATTTTCTATGAAATACTTGTTTTCTTCAATCTATAATCTAACTCTCCCCCACAACTAGATGTAGAGAGGCTCATAAGCTTAATCCCTCCATAAACAAAACAATCTCAGGCATCTCTTTTGTTTTAACATATTGTGAATTTGCAACCCACGCTTCCTCCTCCACATCTTGTTTAACACTCCTTCCATTTCACTGTGTTGGTTACGTTTGGAATCTTTTTGTGAGAGAAAATTGGTCAAAGCGTAATCAACAAGGTAAAATGGAGGGAGTAGAACATTCAATCCTAACCATTCCAAAACATCTCCACAGCTCAACAAAATAAAGATGAACTACTTATTTTAACATCAATATCTTCTATGTTGTCTCCAATTTTCCATCTCTATATATTAAACTCCATATCTACTCCAAACACCCTTCTCATCCATTGATTGAAATGTCTACAGTGGCACAACTTCAACTCTATTACATAAATACAAAATATACAAAACTTTCTCTCCGCCTCTTGAATCTTGTACCAAGATTCTTTCACACTTTACCATGCAAAGATCGTTGTACGCCACATGTCTTCTAATGGCCATTTTGTATATATCCTTTTCACCCTACCTTGATCCCAACTAGTCATAAACCTCATGATAAATCTTCTTATTTTTATGAATAACTTCTTTAGCTTTAGCATCCTTTGAATTTTGAGTGTCTTTACCCGAAGGCAAAATAACAAACCTAATTCCACCATGATGTATCCTTATGCACCCTTTTTGGTCACTATCGTTAAGTGATGCTACATCCATAGGCTAACCAATTGGAATTCGAACCTACTCCTAGATTGAAAAAACCCTTAGCATTTGCTACTTTTTAAGAGGATATTGTACAAAAGTCAATCAAGAAAGATACATGTACAAAAAAGAAAGTCAAAAAATAATAATATTGATTTAACTTTAAGATTGCATAGCCACATATCAAAATAGTGAACATAGTTAACAGCAAGGACAATTGAATTTTTCACTCAAGAAGTCAAGATATATTGTAATTCAACTTCGGCAACAATTGTAAAAAAAGTATTAAAAACTTCAATTCAATCACTCATAAAGGTAATAAATTAACTTGGTATTCAGTGAAATGTATTGACATGGTTAAGGATTTGCCTAGTATGTGACACCACTGCGCCTGTAGATATTATTCACATAAACAAACCATATTGAATTAAAAGAGAAGGATTATAAAAGTATTTTCACATAAATAAACCAAAACTCAATCTTATTATCTTAGCTACCTAAATATCACTAGAGAAAATATTCACATAAACAAACCATATTCAATTGAATGAGGACCATAAAAGTATTTTCAATAAAAAAAGGTTTTTGGACAACTTCAACAACAGGCTTACTCTAGTCCATGCATATCGCACCCTACGTATCCGATACTTTCTACATAACATATCCTACGTGAGCATAGAAGTGCTAATTCCATATTTCTTAGTCCCTAGCTATAGTTTGGATGTAATCACGTAATGTGTTGTTAATTCACTCCTGTGGACTGTAGAATATCATTTCTTTTTCAGCTCTTTGGTTGTTTTTGCTTTTTGATGCATCCGTGATTAAACTGGTGATTTAAGATAGAATAAAGCAAACTGATAATTAATTAATGTAAAGAATTCAGACTTTCACCATTTTCTCAGTAGAGTTATGTTGATCAGGATGTTGAGGTTGAGCACTTGAGCTACAAATTCATATATTAAGCGACATGTTGTACAAGTTGTCTGTTTTTTTTTTATTTTTAAAACCATGTTGATTTCTGTTGTATAGAAGTGGTAGCATCAAATTTCTTGGAACTGTAGTTTTTATTTTTATGACTTAGGACAATTTGTATTGCAACTGTTGTGTGTTTTGTCAGGTATTTCAAAAGCGTTTGCCTCCTGAAGCTGTTGATTTGATTTGTAGATTTTTTCAGTACTCTCCAAATTTGAGATGCACTGCTGTAAGTTGGGTTTTATCCTTCAATCCTTGGTCCCAAATTTTCTTTCTTCTGTCTAGGTGTATGTAACTCGAGTGAAATTTAGCAAGACCTTTGTGTAATACACTACTACACACTGTTTATCCTGTATTGTGTTGCAGTTGGAAGCTTGCGTTCACTCATTTTTTGATGAATTGAGGGATCCAAATACAAGACTTCCTAATGGTCGCCCTCTTCCTCCTTTGTTCAATTTCAAGCCACAGGGTATTGCTTTTTTTTTTTTTTTTTGTCTAATGCAAGCTGTAAAGACTTATGTGGTATTTTATCTTAATATGTTCTTTTTTGGGGGGAATGTGTCTAATGGAATAAATTTTATCTTGAAAGAAGAAAATTCCTATCTAGTTAAAAGCGGACAAATATTAAAAGAAACCTTTGCATAATTACTGATTTTAAGTCAAAGTAACTTGGCTGGGGAGAGTAGGATTTGGTACTAACTGAACAATATGATTGTTAAAAAAGACAATGTGAGACACAATAACTAGAGGAATCGTAAAATTCATTTGTCGTAATCCTCCCTCTCCATTCTTACCTCTTTGACGCCAAGTTCTCTTTAACCCCAACAACCTCAAATCTCCACCAACCAGCTTACCACCCTCATCTAAGCTTGCTTAGGTCTTCCTCTACTTCTCTGGTCCATCTTGTTTCCGCCCTTGTAGCCTCTTTATCGGTAACTATCAGTTAAAGAAATCTTAATCTTATGACAGTGAAATCAAATCATCAATTAAAGAAATCTTATGACAATAAAAAAGTTGAGCTTTTGATATCCTCTTACGTCCGTGGAGGTTATAATTGTTTTATTTCTAGCCTTAAAACCCATGCGATACACGTGCTAGTACAATGTAAATAGACTAGTTTTATCTACCATTATAATAAATAATATTTTTTTAAGATTATACTTTTGTTAAAATAAATGAATAGTACCTCAACTAAAATCTTTTAAACATATTTACATAAGTCTTTTTTTTGTAATTAGATGTTCTTACCTGATAACTTTGTCTCACTTTAAAGTCGAAAAAGTATACCCATATGACATCTTATATGATTTGTCCCAACAGAGTTTTTAATGATACAATTTTTATAATTTCTATTTATACATAATTAGAGATATTAGAGTTTTATGTTATATCACGAAAATTATGAGTATAAAATTATCTTTTTTCATCAAATTAATATTTTTCAAATGGATAATAAGAGATAATTATATATATTTTTAAAGTACTATCCTGCGTGGCGCTCTAAATACTCACCAAAAAAGCCTACTTTATATATATGTTCCTTCATTTAACCTATGTATTCTGCTCTCACAGAGCTTTCAGGTATCCCACCTGATATGGTAAACCGCCTCATCCCAGAGCATGCGCGGAGACACAACCTATTCATGGCACTGAACTCCTAAGTAGCTTTTCGACTTGTTGATTACACCAACCTTCCCAAGTTCTTGTTGAGGATCTAATTTTGATTGTGTAGGATATTGTCTAATATTCTTTTGTTGAATATTAGCATGGCTTGTGATCACGGTGAGTAGTAGCACATATAACTATTTGTTAGCCAGTGGAGTTCTTGCAAGAGGCTGCACAGGACATGAAGAAAATCAAAGGGCCGGTGGAGTTGGTTCTGGAGTATTTAATTATTAAATTATGATAATGCCATACATGTAAATTTGCACTACCGTNGGGTATTGTTTTTTTTTTTTTTTTTTGTCTAATGCAAGCTGTAAAGACTTATGTGGTATTTTATCTTAATATGTTCTTTTTTGGGGGGAATGTGTCTAATGGAATAAATTTTATCTTGAAAGAAGAAAATTCCTATCTAGTTAAAAGCGGACAAATATTAAAAGAAACCTTTGCATAATTACTGATTTTAAGTCAAAGTAACTTGGCTGGGGAGAGTAGGATTTGGTACTAACTGAACAATATGATTGTTAAAAAAGACAATGTGAGACACAATAACTAGAGGAATCGTAAAATTCATTTGTCGTAATCCTCCCTCTCCATTCTTACCTCTTTGACGCCAAGTTCTCTTTAACCCCAACAACCTCAAATCTCCACCAACCAGCTTACCACCCTCATCTAAGCTTGCTTAGGTCTTCCTCTACTTCTCTGGTCCATCTTGTTTCCGCCCTTGTAGCCTCTTTATCGGTAACTATCAGTTAAAGAAATCTTAATCTTATGACAGTGAAATCAAATCATCAATTAAAGAAATCTTATGACAATAAAAAAGTTGAGCTTTTGATATCCTCTTACGTCCGTGGAGGTTATAATTGTTTTATTTCTAGCCTTAAAACCCATGCGATACACGTGCTAGTACAATGTAAATAGACTAGTTTTATCTACCATTATAATAAATAATATTTTTTTAAGATTATACTTTTGTTAAAATAAATGAATAGTACCTCAACTAAAATCTTTTAAACATATTTACATAAGTCTTTTTTTTGTAATTAGATGTTCTTACCTGATAACTTTGTCTCACTTTAAAGTCGAAAAAGTATACCCATATGACATCTTATATGATTTGTCCCAACAGAGTTTTTAATGATACAATTTTTATAATTTCTATTTATACATAATTAGAGATATTAGAGTTTTATGTTATATCACGAAAATTATGAGTATAAAATTATCTTTTTTCATCAAATTAATATTTTTCAAATGGATAATAAGAGATAATTATATATATTTTTAAAGTACTATCCTGCGTGGCGCTCTAAATACTCACCAAAAAAGCCTACTTTATATATATGTTCCTTCATTTAACCTATGTATTCTGCTCTCACAGAGCTTTCAGGTATCCCACCTGATATGGTAAACCGCCTCATCCCAGAGCATGCGCGGAGACACAACCTATTCATGGCACTGAACTCCTAAGTAGCTTTTCGACTTGTTGATTACACCAACCTTCCCAAGTTCTTGTTGAGGATCTAATTTTGATTGTGTAGGATATTGTCTAATATTCTTTTGTTGAATATTAGCATGGCTTGTGATCACGGTGAGTAGTAGCACATATAACTATTTGTTAGCCAGTGGAGTTCTTGCAAGAGGCTGCACAGGACATGAAGAAAATCAAAGGGCCGGTGGAGTTGGTTCTGGAGTATTTAATTATTAAATTATGATAATGCCATACATGTAAATTTGCACTACCGTCTTGAGGTATTAGCATAAATGCATAGTATAGTAGCTCGATACAAATCACACGAGGATTTATCCAGTACCGGATAATTGGATATCATTTGGCATCATTTTGTCATGTTTGCTAGTAGCCTATACTATGTATGCATGTGGATTGTAAAAGCTTGTATCCTGGTACTGCAAATGGTGCCAAGTTTTAAGTGTGTATTTTGATGTTATCTGTTACTGAAGTAGGCTAGGCTATAGATAAAGGTAATCGTAGCTGGGTCAACCATCAAGCTAAAATCCATCAGTGGGGATTTGTAAATTTCATTTTGGGGGCATGCTGTTTTTTGATACCCAATACTTTAAAAATATATTTGTTATTTGTGGATTTAAGAGCAACCAGGTTACTACTTAGCAAGTAAAATTACAATGGGGAATTACTGGTTACTCATGATGATTTGCATTTCACTAAATATCATGGGGTTATTTTAGTCATTTCACAGGAAGTCCGTAAGGAACGGGTATTAAAATGCGTATGAACGAGAGTAATTGTATAGTATTTGTACAACAAATTGCATCACTATTGCAGTGCCACCTCAACCACCAAACTTGTACACAATCATTCCACCACCACTTGCACACCTTCGGCAACCACCACTTCCTGCTCTATACACAATCAACTGCCCACACTTGCGACCCACAACTCCAATCCATGACCACAACCCCAAAACCTTCACCACCATACCCATGAACTCGGCGAAATTGAACCCACAAACAGCCAAATTGAACCCATGAACCCAGTCAAATCAAACCCAAAACTCGGCCAAATCAAACCTAGATCCCAATCGAACCTACGAACCTAAAACCTTAATTGAAGCCACAAACCCAAATCGAACCTATGAACCTAAAACCTTAATTGAAGCCACGAACCCAGATCGAAAGGGGATGTAATTGTTAGTTTGCGAAAGGGTCTACGAGCGGTGGTGGTGAACGAATGGGGTGCGAATGGCGGTGGCTGTGGAAGTGCAATGGCGGTGGTGGCAATTTGCACGTTCTCAAGAACAAATACATAATGGAAGTATAAACACATAATGGATACAGACCACTATACATGTAATTAGCGTACAATACAATCCACATACAGTATATATATACTAGCCCGAACTTTCTCAAGAATTACCAAACTGCCATGTGATTTGCATCTCACCTGTGTAACTAGGCAAACCCCAATTACAATACCTACGAGTCCAGTGTGAAGTTGTGTATAAAAAAAAAGGTTATGCTGAATTGACTCTAATATAAATTGGATTGCTATGTAAAACTGAACCCTATGATGAATTGGTTTGTTGAATTGGATTGTGCTACCGCATTATTAACAAAGTGGAATTTCTAGACTAAGGAATCAGTTCATTTCAGCTTAATTTCATTTATATTCATTTCAGATTAATTTCATTTTCATTCAACACTAATCAGTTCAGTTCCTAATTTCCTCATCTCATAAACAATTTATTTAACATTTTCAATTCAATTTGACACTAATTAGTTTAGCTAAGCTCTAAACAGTCCAATTTAGTTGTTTTTAATAAATGTGAACAGACCCTAAGATGAAGTGGTACAAAGTGAAATTTCTAGATTAGTAACCCTTGTAATTTCCTTCCCCTCATCTTACTTCTCTACTAAAACTTCGATCTTGAAAGTAAATGAACTTTTTGTACATTACTCATGGTAGGGTGAGTAATGATTGTTTTTATTGACTTCATTCCCTTGGTGTTATGTTACGAATTTTCAGATGAGTATATCAGTATATGTATGATTTACATTTAAAACACCCGCATAGCATGTGTATATATAAAATAAGACTGTTGACTCAAACACAAAAACAAATCATATATGTATGTTCCTTGATTACTTGGAGGAAGCAAGTTGAAGGGTTTGTAATTGATTAAATTTAGCGAACACTCCAACGAGAGGAGCAGTATTATAGGTGCAAGCTTCAGTTTGGACGTAATTCCCTCTATGATCAACGAAAGAATCTTGAATATCAGGACCACCAACAAGAGCGCCAACAAGAAGGTTGGGGTTTGGTTCCGCGCTAGTATACCAATGATCATAGCCCTGGGTGCAGCCAATAAAGCCTTTGTTTTGTTTAAATGATACAATAGAAGCTCCTCTATGGTGCACCCTTTGAGGATAGTTAGATCCGTACCCTACTAAATAGCTTATATTTAAAGGGTTTGAGCCTAGAATATAGTCCACTTGATACTTGGCATAACTCAACATCTCATGATGAGTTACCACACCTTGAGGGCAATTAAGCACTTGATTGGTTCTTCCTAGGAAATTTGAGTACACGGTGAGCAAGAAGGTAGCTGATGACACATACTGCATATTGTTCCATTGTCGAACGTATAATAGACCACCACTTGTACGCTCCACATTACTTCCATTGTTATTCTTATTCATGCATGAACAAAGATAATATTCAGCTTTTGATTGATATTCTTCTAGTATTGTCCTCATGTGCTTCTGCTCTTGGTCGTCTTCTTCCTCTTCATTAACCAGCAGTAACTGCAGACATTATTTATCTTCTGTTAGAACACATTAAATTTACACCTAAAACATTTTACTTTCAAACTATTTTGTTCGACCATTACTACTTGGATTTTGGAAATTATGGCATTTTGGTATGACACAACACACACTTCTTTGCAATGGCAGACGTTAGCTCTACCCATTTGATATCTGGCCACCAAAGTTTTATTAATTAAACGCATTATATAAATTCATCTATTTAAATTAGATAAATTATGGAGAGCATTAAAAACATTATATTATTTTCTAACAATGAAATTATAGTTAACAAAAAAATTTAACGTACCTTTTTTCATTAAATTTTTGTAAAATAATCATAAAAAATACGTAATAATTTATAATGATTACAAGAGAAATTAATATTATTAAGTGAATCCCATTATTAATATAATTAAACATTTGACGTATAAAAATTTTGATAATTATTTTTTTAAATAGCGTCTTAAAATTGTCACAATATTAAAGTCCAACTTATAAATCTATAATATGATATATACCACATTTACCAATAACATTAAATAGGAAATCCCGAAAAAAGCAACATACCACAAGTCCACAACATCTCTCAACAACACAAATTAATGCGTGAAAAAAGGTGGGTGATTTAATGGAGCACTTGTGGGATTTGAATAAACAAGTGGAATCAGTTGCACAACCTTGAACCTTGCACATGATAATTTTAACCTCATGCTTCTACACCTTTAAGCTACCAAACCGTTAATTGAGGGCTTCTTTAATTTGTTACTCCTCCACCTCAAATCCTCAATCTTTGTTTACTTCTCAGTCTAAGTTTCACTTTACTTTAACTTTTACAGTTTACACACACAAAACCAAAAAAAAAAAAAAAAAAAACTCCCAAATCTCATTTTTGTTATTTGATAACTTTATTCTTTTTAGCACTTGGTATAGTAATAGTAATGTATCTATCCTTTTCTTATATGATTTATATTTTCCTAATCAAGCATTAATTTGTATGCAAAAAGTGAAAGTAGTAAAAATATGAGACGTAATAAAAAAGTCCAACCAAATTAATAGTCCTCCTTCACTGATGACCTAATGATAGTCGTGCCATTCAAGAAGTGAAACCATTTTAAAGTACCGTATGAAGGATGTAGATTGGCAGACGATTCATCTTCCAAAAGAGACTCGAAGAATACAAGATGATGAATGAAATTACCTGGCGGAGTAGAGAATGGTAAAAGTATAACATAGCATGATAAATCCCTATCAACTAGATTAAAGAGTTCGTTACCAAAGTTCATGATGAGCTGGCCCTTTAGTGTCGAATGGGTTTCACAATAAAGGAACTATATTACATAATCTTTTTTTTATATATTTTATAGCAACGGTGCACCAACACAAAGATTTAGTCATACAACTCATTAACATTATTCATGTTCATGGACTATGTTATGTTATGTTATGTGAGGGACAAACAACACTAAAATTAGACTCGCAACAACAATAATACCTACTAGCAGACTCCATGTAAAAAGATTTACTAGACTCCATACAACCAACACTTACTAGAGCTAGGATAATTAAGAATCACGATACATGAAATTAAAAAAAAANTAAAATAAAAAAAAAAAAAAAAAAAAAAGGGGGATCATACAAGTATATCCCCAACAACTTCTTCCTTGGATCATATAACACAAAATGAACGTTATTATTAATTGGGATGACGGGAGGTCCATTTGCTTCTTGGGGCAATATATAATAACACGTGATCCCATGCATCATTTCACGTGATTGATTAAGGTGCGTGGGCAAAAGTAGGAACTCATATAAACCCAAAAGTAGTATTTTGGTCAACTATTTTCAATTTTATTTACACATGGGCATGTTGGAAAAATAAAGGAAACTAGTGGAATTTTCTTACGGATCGGAGTATTTACTTTTAGTCATTCACTACTCATGCATGCTAAACATCTCTTAACAATTCCATACTTTTCAATTTATTCTTTGTATCTAAAGTAAAGATATATTTATATAAAATTTTATTTTATTTAACTTTATAATTTCTCTTTATAGTTTTTAAAAATTCAAAATTAAAAATCTAAGTATAAGAAGTTTTGCGTTGACAAATATGTAATTATGAAACGTAAAGAATAAAGTGAAACGTCTCTAGTGGTAGTTTGACAGTCATGTCTTGAATCATTAGTTAATTTTAATCAAATATACTTTTTTTGCTTCTCTTAAGTTGCTAGCTATATATGCTTTTTTTTTACATCTTTTAAGACACTATTTCAATGTTTATATATATCTGAAGCTACAATCTTGTAAAAATTACAAAAATTGTATGATTCGATAGTACACGTGGTGACAAATCAAACAAGATCGCATAAGAATTTGTTTTATCATACACATAAAAAGTTAAAGAGAATCAAATCAGTGAAATTACTCACGTGAATATTGGCTGAAGTCAATATATAGCACAATACAAAAGAAATAGAGGGAGTATGATGTTTTATAAATTTTATAACTGAATTTGTTAACTTTCTGGTTTGATGCAAAATTAATGTAATTGAACATCATGAGTTCATGACATGATAAATATTAAATATATTTAAAGATTTATGGTTGAAACGATAATTTCGAAGAAAATTGGATAAGGTGATGTGTTATAACATTGTCTCGTTGCTACCTTAATAAATATGTAGTTGGAGATGCAAACGCTTAACTTGTGTAAGTCTTTTTAACTGCATGACTTTATCATATTTTACTTGAAAACATTAAAAAAATATAAAAATTAATAACTTAACGGTTGAGCTTAAATACATCATGTTGAAGGTCATATGTTTAATTTTCAATCACTATATAAAGATAATGTTATACAGAGCTCTTAGAATTAAAAATAAGCATTAAATATTTTTCTACAATTGATAATGTTTAAGATTTTTCTATTTAAATCAGTAATGATCCTTATCTCACCTTAAGACTGTTTAAGGTTTTTCTATTAAAATTTTAATTGAGATCCAAAACAGCGAAAATTGCCAACAAGGCAAATGTCGCCTGGCGTAGAAAACTTCTTCAAAACGTCATTTAATACATAGTTCTAATTGATATTGAGAATGTTGCTAAATAATAATTACGGAGTATTAACTTTTTTTTCACCAAAAAAATAGAAATAAAATAAAGTTAATATATTTTTGAGTATTAACTTTTTTTTTGTGTGTGTGCAAGATTTGATTTTTTTTATTTTTATTTTGAAGCATGACCATGTACGCTTATTTAAGCTTAAGAAAAAGTCGTTCATTAAGGTTAATGAATCACCTCATTTGTTTTACTGGTACAATTTTTATACAACTACCCATTCATTATACTTAAGAATTTCATCAAAAGACTGTATTATTGAGATTTCAAGCGGATAAAGCTAAAAGCTTGGTTATTTGAAAAACTAAATAAATTTGAGAAAAAATTCATGTATAAACTCAACTCGTTTTTTTTTTTTTTTTTTTTAAAAAAAGTAGGTCTTGTACCAAGAAAGATATGCCAAGCTTGAACAAATTTTGTAGCCGCCTTTCAAGCTTGTGTAAGCTAAATGAAGATATATATGAAAAAGTAGTACTGGGCCGCTAGACTCAACTCGACTGCTAATGGTTAAGACCATCCCCTTCTATTTTGGTATATAAGGCCACAGGCCACTAGAATAACTGCAACCACATGCATACAAGGAGACAGGAGTAGTCCGTATTGTATTAAAATGATGTGAAAAATTGGGTATTAAGTTTGAAAATGGTGTTGGGTCCAACACTAATTCTTGAGACATGGGCCCCTCTGGTGGGGCATTTAGTCCCCACACCAAGAGCAATAATCACGGAGCATAGATATTATCCAATATATATAAGGTTGAAAGTGAAAAAGCACCCACACATAATGTTTAATGGGTTATTGATTAGTGTTTTTTGGGAAAAAAAAAAAAAAAAAAAAAAGAGGTTAGAGGTGAGTGACCTGAGTAGCAGCAAAGAGTTGAAGTCCAGCAAACTTAACATCCCAACTGAATTCGGAAATAGACCAAGTGATCCCACCAAAAGAGTGAGCATTATGAATTGCATAACTCATATAATTTTGACTGTCGGTGGCTTTGTATAGCCACATTGCTGCCCACAACAACTCATCTGTGTACCCACTTACTGATGCATAATACTTGTTTACCACCTCCAAGCTTTCGTCATATTTTCCTCTGTACTTGTCTGCGAATTCAAACAACTATAACCCACCCAATACACACAGTTAACACATCACACATGGATTTTATTTTATTTTATTTTATACCTATAACAATTGGCCATTTACCTGTTTGGCATGGTGCAACAGTAAATGTGAATAATGTGGGTTAATATCCCTAAATACAATAGATGCAGCAGCCATTGCAGCAGCAGTCTCCCCAGCCACATCCGACCCTGGATTGGTCTCATCTATCTTGTAGGCCTGTCGTGACGTTGTCATATCCTCAGGCCGCTGCCAACAGTAATGATCCGTATCTCCATCACCCACCTGCCAATTATTATTATTATTATTATTATTATTATTATTATGTTTTGTTTTATAAAACTCAAACCAATGTATGTAAGAAAGAAATACAATGAACAGATCGACGACACGTACCTCAACCCAAAGAACATTGGGGCTAGTATGAGCTTTGATGAAATAATCAGTAGCCCATTTGATAGACTCCAAAGCATGTTGATATTCATCAGTATCAGCAATTGCAATTGCTTCACCAAATTCAATTACACCCCATGACAACATTGTTGCCGTAAAAGCCATTGGCAGTCCAAATTTTACGTGATCTCCCGCATCATAATACCCTCCTACCAAGTCTACCTGCAATATAAATATATAAATCATACTTCCTTCCATTTGTTTTATCATATCAACACAAACATATTTATCAAATGATAGACAACACAAACACACACACCCCTTGTTGAAGACCGTCGGTGAGGGCAGAATGGTCTCGCCATGAAACACGTTGATTGTAAGGCAGACGCCCAGAACGTTGCGCTTCAAAGTAAACAAGACTCTTTGATAACGCCTCTTTATAATTATAGTTATGATCCCATTTCAACTCCAATTCTGACTTGGAGTATGTCACACAACAAACTGACACTATAACACTCCATATATACCAGTAGTTTATTATTGCAAACTTCTTCATTGTCAACAACAGGAGGGAGAAACATATGTTTGGTTGCTAAGTGCTACCTTCCCTAGCCTTTTCCCCCTTTTAAAACATCTTTTCCATTTGACAACAATACTAGCCACTAGCGACTATTAAGGGTCTCCCGAATTTATTTCAAATCTCTTCTCTCCATTTCTCGTCTTTCTTTATCACTTTTACTCCCGGCCCCTTTTTCACTTTTTTTTTTTTTTATCTTTTCATATTCAAAATCACAATTTACCATTATTTTTCAAACATAATTACTATTTGCCGTTTCAAAATAAATGCTACAAATTATTAATTTTTTAACATTTAGACATAATACTACCTCTGTATCAAATTAATTTTTATATCAAATCATTGCAACCAACATGATCCGGAGATAATATATCATAATTTTGTTCATTTTTAATAGGAGGTAGTAGACTTTTCTGGCATGTTTCCTTTCGCTTAATTAATTTCAAATCTATTCTATTTAGGCTCCGTTCTCTTCAACTTATTTTTACTTATTTTCAGCAAAAATAAGTTCAGTTCAGTAAAAATAAACAAAAATAAGTTCTAATAAGCAAAAATAAGTTGACGACAACATGACCTTAGTTTAGCTTCAATCAGTTCAATTGCCCATCTTTTTATTTCTTTTATTTTACTTATTTTGTTCATAATATTATTGATGTGTATTAGCTTTATTAGTGTTATTTTGTACTTGGCTTTATTATGTTCATAATATCATTACTGTGTTCATAATATATATTTTTTGACATGTTAATTATCATTATTATTTTTTTGATTCATATACATTTATTAGTTTATATTTTTTACAAAATAAAATATTATAAAACTATCATTCACGAAATAAAACAGAAATATAAGTGCATTATCATTGACACAAATATGAAAATTCCACATAAGTAAATTACCTTTCACAAAAAATATGACACTAACATATATGAAAATGTATTACTAATTTTTATTTCATAAAATATAACCTACCAATATTGAATTTTTTTTTTGTTTTATAATTATTAGGGAATCAATATTACTATTATTATGTCATTACGTATTAATTTATACTAAAAACTTAAATCCAGTTCAGTTGTTTTTCGGTAAAAGTAAACAGACTCTTAATAGGATTTTGATTTAATCAAATTCATGTGTTATTCATCTACCAAGGAGTAGTATTTTTTAGGATAATGTTATATATAACTATAAAAGCTACAAATAAGCACTTAATGTTTAACTCAAAACGAAAATTATTTGAGAATTTATGACAAAATTATGCATCAATCGATATAATAAATGTTATGTCACTAAAAATTTCTATTTTTTTCTCCTTACACATAACTACATAACTACATAACTACGGGGGTTATGTATAGCAATTTTTTTAACCCCCTAACACATCACAATTCATTTTTTACCTCCCAAAGCCTAAAATTCATTAACGTAAATTTACTTCACCTTTTAATTCACAATTACCGAAAGAGTCATATAACAAAAACAACATATGCCTTCAAAACTTTGGACAAAATTGATTTCACGGTAGTCAAACTGTTGTTCAAATGATTTTGTTTACTTTTATAAGGCTTCATATGGCTTAGTATGTAATTTTGGAGTATTTACATTGTAGATCAATTGATTTTGAATGATTTTAGGTAACATATTCAATAATGGTTTTAATCTGAAAGTGGTTGGTATGTTATATACAAACATGGAGATGAATTTTAAAATCCAAAACAGCACATAAAATTCTTTAAATTTTAGAATGCTTAGTGAAGTATTCAAAATTTTATACTATTGTATGAGAAGTTTACTTACCAATATCCTAACAAAGTCAAATACTTTAAACAAAATTCAATCATTTTCAACACACAAAAATTGTGTTCAACAAGTTTGGCGACTCTCATACGTTCAAGTCTTATCATAATTTTTTTTTTTTTTGGTGCTAAAGAGCCATAAGGGCGGGGTGAAAATCGATCTCATGATCTCCTAGAACCGGGAGAGAAGGTTTAACCACTTGAGCTACTCCTCACTCTAACTATTAAAAATATATATATAAAGTGATTAGGAGCACAATATTCAAGTTATAGAATCCACTATTAAAGTCATAACAATGTCTGTAAATTAACATCACAAATAAACAACTTCAAGTCATAGCCAACGTTATTCAAAGGGGACAAAAATTGAATTATCAAATTGCTCTTCTCTAACCCATCTATTTTCTGCATATATCATACTCACTGCTTTTCTTTTTGGCTTCGTTTGTTTTGATGAAAAACACTTTTTATAATAATGATTTTCCAGGAAAAATCATACTGCCTCCGTTCCTTGAAGATCCTACCAGTTATTATTCATACGTTTCTCAATGCATGTTTTATAACATTTACATATTTAGTTACACATGTATAAAAATTGTAACAATTGAATATTAATAATGTACTTATTAACACGAATCAAACAAGACCCCACATGACTATATTTTTCCTTATACATCAATAGTTATTTACAATAATCTCTTCACTTGTGAATAGTTAAAAAAACACAACTAGCATGATCTCCAAAGAACGGAGGGAGTATATTATAATAAAAAACAAAATTGTAAAAGAAAGTTTACTTTTTATTTTGGTAGAAGAAAATTCATAAAGAAAAAAAAATTGGAAGGAAAAAGAAAGATATAAGATTGTAAGGTAAGTAATAGAAGAGTAAGGAATAATAAAGAAAATGAGACATACCTTACTTTAAAAAGAAATTGAGTTTTTTTTTTCTTTTTTTTTTTTACCTATGAGAAAAATGACTTTCACTCTTTGCCGGAACAAACAAAGAAATAATGAAAAATCATTTTATGAGAAAATGTTTTCTCCAAAACAAATGCACCTTTGACTCTACTTGCTCCAACAATAGATTGCATTTGAGGTAGTTTGGATGAAAAAAAAAAAAAACAAAAAAACGAGATCTGCCAAGATGTAACCTATAGGGGCATATCTGGGACTTTAAGTTGGCTAAATACGAAGTTTAAGAAAGGCGTTACATTTAGAAGTAATAATTAGATTCCATGACCGTTATACAAAAATTAACAGGTCTAAACGTCATAAAAACATGGTGATAAAAGAAGCAAGCACCACTTATGAAGTGCAACAGCTGCTCTTCTGCTGGATTGGCTGTCCCTTGACTGGAACGGTGCCCATTGATTTCTTTCCAGCAGGCTGGTTCCCAACTCTGCATAGTTCAGATATTATTGTTATACAGACGTGGTTAAGATGCTTGCATCTTCAACAAAGAATCAGTTATCAGCACCAAAGCTTTATAATGTGGTGTTGGAGACGACTATTTTTATTAAAGAAAAGCATTTCAAAGAAGGCTACTATTTCAGTCAGTTTCCTTTCTGCATGTGCCCGTCCTTTTTTAAAATGGGTTATGAATGAGTGATGTGAATATAGTCTCCATTCACCCAAATATTCTATAGGCAATAGATGTGCAGTAATTCAAACAACTCAGCTACCACAAATCTCATGAATGAGGGTAGTTTGAATGAATCTAAACCCACAAGAATTAAGTCGGGCTATAAGGAGACTTAAATTAAACTGAACTTCATGTAAAATTGACATAATTTATACCACGCCTACAGAAGAACCAAACACAAGTCAGTTCAGCAAATATAAACCAAGCAGAATTCAGCTAACTCACTTTTTCTTAATTTCACCAGCCATAGTTAAGAAAGCCTGCTCAACGTTAATTGCATCCTTGGCACTTGTCTCAAGGAAAGGAATCCCAAGCTCATCAGCCAAAGCCTGATCATTTAACACAACGGAAGAAATCAACACCTAAAATGATACAGGATGTGTATAATGCAGATTGCAGATCAAATTCAAAAAACTGCAAGATCAACTTTGCCATACAAGTAATGCTTACCTGTCCCATTTGAGTGTCCACAACCTTGCTCTCCACCAAATCACATTTATTACCTACTAGAAGCTTGCACACTGATTCATTTGCATACCTATCTATTTCATTCAACCACTGCTTAACATTGTTGAAGCTCTCCATTTCCGTAACATCATAGACAATCTACGACAAATTTCATAGACAACACTTCAGCAATTACAACGGCCAAGTAATAAAAGGCTGCAGGGGTGACCGGGTGAGTATCCCAAAATGAAGAAAATAAAGGATAGTGTCCACTTTGGGGGATTTTTGGTTCGCACAGCTTAGGTATAAGGTATGGATTTAGAGCGACTAAAACCCACACTAATGTTTGTTGAAAATTTCATTTCCTAAACCCATACCTCAAACCCACAAGACATGGGGTTTTGATACCCAAGGAGAGGGTGGGGGTGGGTATGGCTCATACCAAACCTATATGCTTCATATTTAACCTACATACCCAGATTTTAACAACCCCCCCCCCCCCTCTCTCTCCGAGGATAATTCCCTTAGTACCATATGTTTTTGAAGTGGAACCTCATTTAGTCATATAAAGTGAACTTTCACTCTTCATCCGGTGAGCACATGAAGCCAATTAAACAAATATACTATAAACCTTTAGGAATGAGCCAAACAGAAATCATCTATAACAAACACAACAAAACAAAGGAGATGAGAGCCATAAGGGCGAAAAAGATCTTGAATGAACAAGGTTAAGAAAAAATCACCAATAACAAACACAATGAAACAAGGGAGATAGAGAGCCATAAAGGCCGTAAAGAACTTGAATTAGTATGACAGATAGACTAGATAGACTAATTTCCAATATGATTCATATTCAAGAAACTAAAAGAGCTATATCTGTTGGAATTAAACCTGGCAAATGGGTGGATGAGGTCAAGGTTGGTAATGATCAATATTTTCAATGATAAGTTGTATTTTTAGCGATTCATCTAATGAGAAGCAATGGCGAGTCAGGTTGATATCAGGCAGGCTAATAAAGAAGCAGGAAAATATTATTAAGGAAAGATACAAAAGTGATCATACATAAAAACAAATATGTACGTGTAATTGTATTAGTTAGAGAATGACGTCCTTGATCGTAGGGGATGGAAGACGAAAATTTATGTGGATGACCACATGGAATGATTTTTTTGGTTCATGCAGCCGACCCCAATTTTTGGGATTAAGGCTCTGTTTGATTGATTGTCTATCTATTAAAACTTTGTCTAGTGCAAGCCCTTTTAAATTGAACCTACCCAATACCCATTGGTTATCTTCTCCAAAGAAAGCATGATAGAAGAAGCAGAAATTTAAAAAAACCTAGAATTGAACAACTTAAGAGATATTAGTGAGGAAGGGGAAAAAAAGACATTTGGTTTAATACTTGAATACCCGTGTCTCAATTATTTTTTAACATAGGCTACATTTAACATTTTAACCACGAAAAATTGTCACTTACTACCTTTTATAAAGAAATTTTTGTCACTTACTACCTTTTAAAAAAAATTGTCAATTACCAGATTCTAAAACAAAAAATTTGTCAACTAAGACCTCCGGTGAGAATTCAGGTTTGACCAACAGATTTTGCCTTTGACTCAGTTAATAATAGGTGATGTTAGTCTTTTTTTATATTGCACTCCTATTCTAAATCCCCAAATTCCCTTTGAAGTTTATAATGAATCTGAGTTACAATTAAAGCCTTGGTTTAACCCATGCTCTTAATTCTAAAAACAACAACAAAATTTAAAATAGTAATGGAGCACCATACTAATCCTTAATAGCCCAAGAAAACCAGACTTTTGAGCACCATACTTACTCCTCATGGTGATATGAAGAATGGATGTATTTTAAAAGGACAAAAAATAGTTTATAAAAGGGGGTAAGTGACGATCTTTGGTTGTAACCATGTCATATAAAAATCAATTAAAGGAAGAAAAAGAACAAAGGGCATCCTAGTCACATGACCTTAAAGGCTAAAAGGGTATAGAAGTAACAGGTAAGATGTAAGAAAATAGAGAATAAGTAGGCATGGTTAGATAGATGAAGAGGAGAGTGAGCAGAAAAAGATAAAAGAGAGTTGAAGGTGTAAACTGTAAAGCATAATTTGAACAACAGTTGGTATTGGTATTGGTATTGGTAGTGTGAATTACATACGATAATTCCATGTGCTCCTCGGTAATAACTGCTTGTAATAGTGCGGAAGCGCTCCTGGCCTGCAGTATCCCACTAACAAAACAACAAGCTTAGTTTTGGAAACGCAATGTGAAGCGTCATCATATGCATGATATGATATACTCTATATATATACAATAAGAAGAAAGCAAATTTGAGTTGACTCACAATCTGTAGTTTAATAGTCTTGCTATCCAACTCCACAGTCCTGATTTTCTGTTTAAAAAAAAAAAACAAAAAAACAAGAAGAGGAAATCAACTCTTTATATGATAGTTAGGAGCTCTGCAGCATTATGTTTCATCACTATGACATTGAATACACAAACTTACAAAATCAACTCCAATTGTACTTATGTAGCTATCAACATACGAATCATCCTACAACAATACCAATATTCATTAAACTAACCCAAATTCATAATTCATAATTCTAAATTGAATCCCTAAACAAACCGCAAATCTGAGCAGAAGACATGATTTTCCAACAGATGAATCCCCAATTAGCAACAGCTTGAACAAATAATCACTGTCAAACCCAACCAAAAACAAAACAAAAATTAACATCAAAAATGTTTTTATTTATTTCACAACACAATTAGCAAAGTTGAAGACAGTACTATTCGTTACTCATGCTTCAGATTGAATTGAATGTTGAGAAAGAGATAGATAGATAGATAGAAAAGAGAGAGAGTCAAAGTTTATTGTGTTTGGGGTTTCGGCTGGGGCTAAGCTAACGCCACTCCAGAAGATCGTGCGACGCCCATATACCAATTTCCCTACTATTATTATTATTATTATTATTATTATTATTATTATTATTATTATACCCCCGTACATACACATACTACCTTACCACTACATCATATGATCCCCACGTTCTTCCTATTACTCTACTCCTTTTGTTTTATACCAAGTATTTCTTTATTTATGCCATTTTTACCCTTCAAACAATTTTTTTTTATATTTTTTACGACACTCAGCCTAAATTTATCATCTCCAACCTAGGTATCACTCCTATAATTTGAGGAGTGCTATCACTACATCAAGCCCACTTCCTCAAAAACTTCTACTTTCCCAATTACACATATACCATATCATACCAATGTGTTGCAGTATAATACTCAATTACTCACATCACTAGCTCACTGTCAATTCAGCTAAATTGTTCAGTTCGGGTTATATCTAAACGTTTCAGTAGCTTATCTCAGTTCACTTAATTTAAATTGATTTTACTTTGATTTCATCTTAATTCAGTTTCAGTTGATTCCATTTTCAGATTAATTCAATTTCAGTTTTTGAATATACACCAAGTTATATATCCAAATTGTTGAACAATAAATAATATCATTTTTTATTATTTATATTAATTATTATTATTTATAATAATAAAGAAGTTGCTGATTATTATAATAATAATAATTAATATTTATATTTATATTTAGTAATAATTATATTTAATAATCATCATCCGCTTATTTATATTTATATTTTATTAATAATTATTATTATTGTTATCGTTAATTATTATAATTTATATTTAATTATAATAATCATCAGCTTCTTTTTATTAAAAAACCAAGCACCTCTTCTTAAGTCGCCATGTGCCACATTTATGTGGATACTGATAAGGCTCCACATGGACTCCAACATAGCAACCATATTACAATAGTGCCTTTTTTTTTTTTTTTTTTTTTTTTTGGTGCTAAGGAGTCACAAGGGCAGGGATGAGAATCGATCTCAGGATTTCCTAGAACCGGGAGGGAAGTTTTTACCACTTGAGCTATCCCTCGCTCTCATAGGTGTTTCCTTATTAATCCTAATAATTTTGGAATTTGGGTATGTCTTTTTCACTCCCTAAATCCCCTATTTATATAATGATATTAATTGTATATGTGATGAATGTAATAAAAAATTTTGGATTTAGAATTTTTGTTGCGCGTTCTATCTTGAATTATCTAATTATCTTTCACTCTACGACTTTGGTTGTGAGTGGATGACACTTAGCTTAAACCTTATATGATCAGGCATAGGTATTGTATTAACTTACAGTTTTCCTCAATCCTCATTATCCTTCTTGTTGCTATTTGGATTGAGTAAAGATATTATAGTAACATATTGTGAATTTGATTGTATACTAGTTACTATTATGTGTTTTGTTTCGATTTTATGGCCACCTACTATTTTATCGACACCCATTCTAAAGTTTATTATAATCCAGGGCATCGCTCTAGTCAACAACTAGTTAATATTATAAACTGTTATTATTTTAATTGTTATTATTATTATTATTATTATTGTTGTTGTTGTTGTTATTATAGTTTTTTTTGCAGTTTTTTTGGTTCGTTGCTTTCAATTGATGTCTAGTTCAATCTGATTCAGTTGTTAGAACTCATACAGTTTACTTGTCCAGTTACCATGTTCAGATTAATTTATTCAAATTAGCAATCATTCAGTTTCACCCTAATTTAACAGCTTTGACCTAAATTGATGGCTCTAATTAGTCACACAATACTTGTTTGAGGAGCCATACATGAGGAATAAAGCTCATTTGAGGGGCTGGCTTTGAGCCTAAACTTATACCCAAAACCTGTAAATTTGGAGTGGAATTTTCGGGCTTTTAGGACTGGGCCTAAAAAGTAACCAAAAATCCTTATTTTTTTCATTGGCAAAAGGTTGCAGAGAGGTGGTTTGAAAAAGCGACCCAGGTCTGATTTTGGCCTAAAAAAATTGCACTTGATTTGGTCAAAGATACGTTAGTGAAAACGGAGCTTAATAACCTTTTCTGATTGTATTTGTGTATGTGAAGTGGTCTTATAAATCTAAATAGCTCATTGGTTTGTGTGTGTTTTTTTTTTTCCCTTGGAGATTTGCGTTCATGTATATACTTTATGCAACTTATTTTAAAAATTTAAACCGTAAAAAAAACCAAAAATTTATTTGTTGGTGAATTTTTTAATAGAGAAAATTTTGGATGATAGATGTAGAAAGGGTTTTTAGAAAGAGTGTGGGGGAAGGAAATGATGTAAGACATACGTGTAACGTAATAGTTATTTGCGGAAGAAAGTAGTTAATTCAAAATAAAAATCAATCAATCGATCGATATCATCTGGCCGGGGAAAAGAAAATAAGGTATTCGACGATAGGATTGCGGTAGGGTGTAGGTGTGTTTGGTTAATTGATTGATGTATGGTGTTGAATAAAAAAGGGTTTGGGTAGATAAAGATAATGGTAAACCCAGGGGAACCGGTAAAATCGAGCTGGCAGCGGAAGATTGATGAAGAAGAAAAGCCTCCTCCTGAGTTTGGACTAAGTGTCCGAGAATATGTTCAATTGGTGGGTGTGTCTCATTTTTATGGCTCCTGATTTATTTTGTCTGTCAAAATTAATTAATTAATTAATTAATCAATTGCAGGCTCCTATAGGTTACAGGCTTTGGCGCCATGTCCGAGAAGAAGCTAGCAGAGGAAGGGTAATGTTATCCAACAATGACCTACTGTAATATATATATATATATATATATGATTCTTCATCATCTTCGTTTCTCAGGGTGCATTTATCGATCCTTTCTTCAAGCGTATTGTTACATCTGATCATGGAGTCCCTCTTGGGGGTATAGGGTACCTATCTATCATCTTTATTACATCTCATCATTGCTTTTGCTTACATAAACAACTGAATTGCTACTTGCAACTAATTAAACATTTTACATGTGGTACCATCTCTTCATTTCCCGATTTACCATCTTCATTGAATCGCAGCCATTGCTAATTCTCTTCTTTTTAGAGCGGGTAGCATTGGTAGAAGTTACAAGGGCGAGTTTCAGCGATGGCAACTTTTTCCAAGAACTTGTGTAGATAAACCTGTTTTTGCTAATCAATTTTCTGTAAGTCTTCATGTTACCTTTTCCAATTTTGGTTACCCACGACGTTGTATACTTGCTATGTACAAAATATTTATCTTTTTTTTTTTTTTTTTTTGATAAATATTTTGTACTAGCAAGTATACAACGTCGTGGGTAACCAAATTGGAAAAGGTAACATGAAGACTCGAAAATTGATTAGCAAAAACAGGTTTATCTACACAAGTTCTTGGAAAAGTTGCCATCGCTGAAACTCGCCCTTGTAACTTCTACCAATGCTACCCGCTCTAAAAGAAGAGAATTAGCAATGGCTGCGATTCAATGAAGATGGTAAATCGGGAAATGAGAGATGGTACCACATGTAAAATGTTTAATTAGTTGCAAGTAGCAATTCAGTTGTTTATGTAAGCAAAAGCAATGATGAGATGTAATAAAGATGATAGATAGGTACCCTATACCCCCAAGAGGGACTCCATGATCAGATGTAACAATACGCTTGAAGAAAGGATCGTAAAATGCACCCTGAGAACGAAATGATGAAGATCATATATATATATATTACATAGGTCATTGTTGGATAACATTACCCTTCCTCTGCTACTTCTTCTCGGACTGGCGCCAAAGCCTGTAACCTATAGGAGCCTGCAATTGATTAATTAATTAATTAATATTTTGACAGACAAATAAATCAGGAGCCATAAAAATGAGACACACCCACCAATTGAACATATTCTCGACACTTAGTCCAAACTCAGGAGGAGCTTTTCTCTTCATCAATCTTCCGCTGCCAGCTCGATTTTACCGGTTCCCCTGGGTTTACCATTATCTTTATCTACCCAAACCCTTTTTTATTCAACCCCTACATCATCAATTAACCAAACACACCTACACCCTACCGCAATCCTATCGTCGAATACTATTTTCTTTTCCCCCGGCCAGATGATATCGATCGATTGATTGATTTTTATTTTGAATTAACTACTTTCTTCCGCAAATAACTATTACGTTACACGTATGTCTTACATCATTTCCTTCCCCACACCTTTCTAAAAACCCTTTCTACATCTATCATCCAAAATTTTCTCTATTAAAAAATTCACCAACAAATAATTTTTGGTTTTTTTACGGTTTAAATTTTTAAAAATAAGTTGCATAAAGTATAATCATGAACGCAAATCTCCAAGGGAAAAAAAAAACACACAAACCATGAGCTATTTAGATTTATAAGACCACTTCACATACACAAATACAATCAGAAAAGGTTATTAAGCTCCGTTTTCACTAACGTATCTTTGACCAATCAAGTGCAATTTTTTTTAGGCCAAAATCAGACATGGGTCGCTTTTTCAAACCACCTCTCTGCAAGCTTTTGCCAATGAAAAAATAAGGATTTTTGTTACTTTTTAGGCCCAGTCCTAAAAGCCCGAAAATTCCACTCCAATTTACAGGTTTTGGGTATAAGTTTAGGCTCAAAGCCAGCCCCTCAAATGAGCTTTATTCCTCATGTATGGCTCCTCAAACAAGTATTGTGTGACTAATTAGAGCCATCAATTTAGGTCAAAGCTGTTAAATTAGGGTGAAACTGAATGATTGCTAATTTGAATAAATTAATCTGAACATGGTAACTGGACAAGTAAACTGTATGAGTTCTAACAACTGAATCAGATTGAACTAGACATCAATTGAAAGCAACGAACCGAAAAAACTGCAAAAAAAACTATAATAACAACAAAATAATAATAATAATAATAATTAATAACATTAAAATAATAACAGTTTATAATATAACATTGTTGACTAGAGCAATGCCCTGGATTATAATAAACTTTAGAATGGGTGTCGATAAAATAGGTAGGTGGCCATAAATCGAAACAAAACACATAATAGTACTAGTATACAATCAATTCACAATATTTACTATAATATCTTTACTCAATCCAAATAGCAACAAGAAGGATAATGAGGATTGAGG
>PYUH01004034.1:2239096-2262217 GCA_016808085.1 Suaeda aralocaspica | reverse complement strand
GCATTTAAACCATGAAATGGCAAAAGAAAGCATCCAACAATGCCCTCCAAATCTAACCTAATGACATTACAATAATAATCACAAACTCCAATAATTTATTTACCTGCTAATCAAACCCGATTGATTGATGGGATGATACTTCAAATTTCGATTACCTTGAATTTGTATGATTTTAAGTGTGTCACCTATGTTCGCCACTTAGGGTTTACCCATGTCTAATCACTCTTACCCAACATTATTTTGTTTTTGCTCTTTCTTTCCTTATTCACTTTACTACATATTTGTCAAATGCACCACATACTACACCCTAAAATGTTACTATTTAAGATTGACTAAGTGACCTGCCACATCGTTACTAAATAGGGTTTAGTTTGAGCTTAATCATTATTAGTTTAAGCTTCTTTAATATTATATTTATAATTTATTAGTTATTTTCCTTATTTTTCAAACACTCTTTCAAATTATTCACTCTTTACCTTATTATTTCAAGATATTTTTGTTCTAGAACTACTGATTTTTTTATTTTTCTTTTTATTTACAATTTTCTCTTTTTTGTCTTTATTCTAATAATTAATGTTTGCTTTCCACTAATACTCATTGATTTATTAAATAGAAACTACAGTGTTGTAATTTAAAGCAATTTAATGAACCGATTAGCATTTTTTAATCAAAAGTAGTTGCTTTTGAAAATTTTTGCTTATTGTGAATATATAAGTTACTTTCATGAAATAGGTATTATTGTATTAAGTATAATAGTGTGTGTTCATTAAATGATTTAATTACTAATTAGTTGATTTTTTAGAGTTGCTAACTCCGTAGTCATTGATGGGTTACTAATTTATGTGTATGGGGTTGGTAACCCCAATTCACGGTAGTAACCCCAATGCATAAATTAGAACCCATATTTAGCACGTAACCCAAGTTCTCTGTCAGTAACCTCAAACACATAAGTTAGTAACCCCAAATTCAGAAGTTAGTAACCCCTAAATCAGTTAGTAACCTTAAAGTAAAGTCAATAAACATAAATCATTAACCCAAATCCATTAGTTAGAACTCAAAAAGTAAAATAATAAAAATAGTAATAGTAACCCCAAAACCAGTAACTCAAAACCCAATTTAGTAACTCCAAACACAAAAATCTGTGACCTCAAATCTAGCATTAGTAACCCCAATTTACTAGTTAGTTATTGACCCTAAACGTATAAATCAGTAACCCCAAGTCATGTGGCAATCCCCAAAACATAAATTATTAACCTTAAACACATTAATTAGAACCCAAACACATATATTACTAGCCCAAAATCCAATGGTTAGTAGTAGTAACCCCAAAACACAAGTTAGTAACTTCAACTTATATTTTGAATATGGTTAAAATTTTAGTATTATTAAACTATACCAATTACCATATGGGTCTTTGTTTGTAGAGAATTGAAAAACATGAATTTGACATTGTTTTTACTTTTAGAGATGTAATTTTGTAATATGTACATTTGAAAAACAATTATTGTTATTTTTTCTCTCTCCAGTGATTTGATGAGAATTATTGCTGTTGAAAAATAAAGCAAAGAAACATAATCTGACTTTATAATTGTAGTCTGACTAATGATTTATTGAGCATTTGAGCATGCCACACCGTCAACTGAATATGTGGCCAGCTACACAGAAAACGGACTCTTTAAGATTTATTCTATAATTTCTTATCAATTATTCTGTTTAATTAATTGATATTTTATTATTTATTAATAGTTAATTATTATCTAAAATTATAATTATTATATTTTTTTAATTTTACTTATTAATCATTCATCGCGCCTCAAACAATAATATTAAGTATCCAACAACATCTAAAACCCGTGACTTTTGAAATGAAAATAAGTCTTTAACCATTAAATATAAGCTTAGATATTAAACTAATGTTAATCTTGCCATATGAAGATATCGGTATAGTTCAAAAGAATAGAAATATAAAAATAAAATAAAAAAGGGAAAATGGTGTCGGTAGGCTGAGTTTCATATATTTGTTTGGCTAAACGATTCTTGAAGCCATTGGCCGTTGAATTTATATACATGTGTTTCAAATTAGATGCAACAAATATATTTTCACGGATAACAATGTAATACATTGTCTTAATATAAAAATTTTACATAAATAAAATTATAAAAGTTAATATTATGAAAGCATTTAGAGAGATGAATTTGATGAGATGTCATTTGAATATGTTTCAATCTCAAATCTTGGTCGAAGTAAAAATGTAAATAGCGTAAAAGTTAGCTTGTTACATTTAATTTGAAACGGGGGTGCTGTAGTATATTAATTCGGACCATTTATACACTCATAAAAAATAAAAATAAAAAGGTAAACAACAAAGTATGTATTAATAGATTGACAAAGTCAGGGTCCAAACATATAAATATAAATGATCAAAAGCAACTGCAGCTTCAATAATGTTTATAGCTTACATGAAATAGTGAATAATTCTTCAAGGATTTGGAATCCTTGAAAATATATACAATCAATACCACAATTGCACGTTTTGTCATAAAGAACTGCACAATGCCGGTGGAAGCTTCCTCTTCGGTAACTTCAAGAGACGAGCAACTTTTGAGAATCCCATGTGTTGCCTAGCCAACGAATCCTCCGTCACTTCTGGAGTTCCCTCGGCGGTTCAGAGAGTTGTGGACGAGTCAGTGCCCATTGAATTGCCATATAGCCAACGGCCTCATATAACACAGGGACCGGTATTCATCATGGTATTCCAAGCTTCGGAGTTTGAAATGAGTACCTGCAGATGTCAACAAAAGACAACCTTTGAGCATTGATCTCCAATTGATCTGCTCTACAAGGCCATTGGATGAAAAATGAATTTGAAGGTTTCTAAAATGTCATGCAGTAAAGTGTTCAGTCCTTTCTAATTTTGCTTAGACCTGGAGACTCTCCACATAACTAGTCCCCTTTCTTAAATACTCGACAGACGATACTAAACTCCTGAAACACCAACCGGCTACATCATGAAAAGACCATGCTTAGAGCGACCTTAGGCTCATGGTCTTGGCTTTCTATTTTGTTCATAAAACTGAAAATCCTAACATCTGTTATCATCAATTTCCTACATGCAAGAGTCCTGTATGTGTGTGTCCTCATCAATTGTAGTGAGAAATATGCAATCAAAACACAACAAAAAAATATATAATCTTAACCCGAACATGTAGCAAAATATGGTTGAGAAAATGGAAGAAAAATCCTATTGCAAACCAAAATTTACCAAAAAAAAAAGGTACACAAATTACAGGTCATGGGTCATCATTATATTAGTTTTTTCGAGGAACGAAGTCCATTCCCAAAAAATTCCCCTCAGTTTCTCATGTCCAAAGCTCACACTTATTCATCAAACAAATACAGGGCTCATCTGTAATGAGATTTGTAGTGCAGTTTGATTTTGGTAGTCCATGAACTATGCAAAAAGAAAAATCAAAGTCATTATCTAAATTTGATATGCCCTGACCAATATGCCTTTTTACATGACAGAGAACCATAGCCTCCCCAGCTGGCTTTGGTGTAACAATAAAAAAGATCAAGAGTCTGAGCATCACAATTTCATGAACTAGCATCCAAGAAAGGTATTTCCTAAAAAGCCAAATTCGCCAAAATATTGCTAACAGTTTACAGATACATTTCAATTGTGGAAAGAACAAAGCATACCTAAGAAGTTCCAAATCCTATCACTATCAACTAGAATTAATACTTGGATGATTCAGCAATTCACAGATAATTCTGCAATGAACTTGACATAGCTGGGAAGAATTTTTAGATGATTAAGACTTTATAAGAAACTCTTATTGATATCTGGAAAAAAGCTGCAAACAAGAGGTCAAGAGGTAAAATAGGCACCAAAATGTAAAATGAAACTTTAGGAAATACACAATAATTTATGTGACCCCAATTTCTATCAACCAACCTCTTCTATAATATTTGATTCTCTCATCCCCTTTTCTCCTCTAAGGGTAACAAAGCATCTATAATTCAATACCTATCTTGCCAAATGAGCTATTCCTAATTAAATAATTATATGCTACCTAAAATTCCCTCAACCGCTCCCTAATAAAACAATCAATTACAGAGAGCCAATGAGCTAGCTTGGAAGTGATAGCAAGAAACTGCAACTATATGTTGGACGAGATATGAAAATCATAACAGCAAAAAGTACACATACAAATGGTATCTTGTTTTACAAACTAAAATTGTACTAAAAAAAGGAAAGAAGAAAGGTACTGATGTATCAAAAATAGGCTCTACATTTTTTCAAACTAAGCACATCCATTATATGGGGGAATAATGCATAGATTAGAAACTGCATTGAAAAGCACAAACACTCTTTTTATCATCATTTTTTGGTGATATTGGTCAATAAGATATTGGTTATATTTCCTTTATTGGGACAAGTTTGAAAAAAAATATTGCAGCCATCAGTTGACTGCTCATATTACTCTCCTTGGAGTGAAGTCATAAAACTGCAATGTCAGAACTGACGCATCTCTATATGTTTTTTTATATCAACACATGATAATTACAACCAACAAGATGAAAACTTACCCAAGTCCTTTTGGGGACCAGACAGCTTCGATGATCCATAAGCAGTTTGAAGACCCATGTCTGGCAATCCTTCTTGAATCATGGTGGCGGCAAGAGCATAGTGACACCTGACCATATCTTCTTGACTGCATTGATGACATGTCAACATTTCCATCAGGAAGCATTCCGTTGACAGCCCCTCGTCGCCCCTCCTTCACCTTCATCACATTGAACTCAAAATACAAGAAAGTGCACATTTTGCCTTCGCCTCTTCAAAAATTGATGCTAGACCACATGCTCGAGCATACCTAAGATTAACAGTTAGCTATTATGCATATAGTATCCATGAAAAAATGAATAAAGAGTGGAAAATGTGCATGGTAACATATGATTAATCAAGGATAATATCAGAATTGTATAGAAATCAATCGGGAGTTTATTTACATTAGAGATTATTTCAAATTCTCAACTTCACAAAAAGAGTTATTTTCTAAAAACTGCAACTGTGCAATTTTTTATTTTATTTTTCATGAACCCAAAAATTGATGTGTTGGAACTGAAACATCAAATATACGGATCAAAGGTCAGCAGAAAACCACTTTAAACAATTTTGTTTTACGGCAAAATGCCTACCTTTCAGAAAAGCAATTAATGGTTTTCAAAAACAAAAACCCAGTGTTTCATACTTTCTAAAAACCTGAGGAAAGCGATTCCTAAATACAATATAAAATGACATTCCATCGAAGTTGTTTCAATGGAAGTTCAGGGAAATTCAATTTTCAAATTTACTATAGCTGATGTTTAAGTTGCACAATACTAATCCATCACAGCATACCAGTTCCAGCCAGTTGGTCAGCTTGAATAGAGGCACTATTTATCCCACCACTGCAGTCATAATTGAAATATAAACCATTCCATAACTTCTGATAAACAGCCTTTGTTTCTGGAATTTAAACCAAAAATAATCTGTGAACCCTTATCACCAATCTCTCGAGCTAAGGCGATGCAGCTTCAGTGCTGCAACCCACAACCCTCCAGAATATGCACTCACTCCAAAGACAGACCATGTGTCATACGTCTGATCAGGAAAGCCTCATTCTCAATCATGCCATCCCCATCCTTGTCAAATTGATCCATATAGGCCATTGCACATATACAGATGGCCAAACAGCTTGTGCAATTTCCTGTCACTGTAGCTACAAAATCCTGTATACCTGAAGAACGAATTTGGATTTAAATCTTTCCAACGTCTGTGTTATAAATGTTGTGTAGCATTACTTCAAACCATGGGTCATTAAGCCCGATATCATGCGGGACGGCTCCAAGAACTTTCTAGATGCCCATTCCCATCATGTAGAAGTTCATTTTACTAGGATCATGCATTAGAACTGCTGCAGCAAAGTCTCTCTGCTGCTAGTTCAAGCTTTGGGAATAGCATCACCAAAGCAAAAGATGCATAAAAATGAACATCATGTGTCCACATTTGATACTCAATCCTTCTATAGTAAAGAAACTGACCAATATTTCTTCCCTTCTTGAGTAAATTCGGACCAAAGGCAGAATTAGATTTAAATGTCGTATTCCTTTTCTAAGTATTGAGTAATTTTCTCAAGGATTTCCACCGCCGTATCCTTTGGGTAGATATACTAGCCATCGAGTCAGAATCTAATTGATCCTGCGGAAATTCCCTTTCAATCGCCACGATAGTCTGTAGCGGAGGGGAACCATCTGCAAATACGTATATACATATAAAGCTTATGAAAGATTCACCTAACCATAGAAGTCTACCAATTCTACAAAGAGAGAATGAAAAAAGTAGTATCACACCTGTCCACACAGTTCCTCCAGCATTAAGATAATAGAGCTCATTAAAAAGCGTAATTGGGTACCTGAAAAATCGTCACATTGTTTACAAAATGACTAATACTTTAGACGTATATCAAGACTGCAGACTAACCATTCTGGAAGTCTCTTGTCCTCAAGTATAGGCTTCTGCCATGCTTCAATTTGGGACTCCCAATCCTGGTGAGCTGCATTAACAACAAAGCATTAACTTAATCAACTGTGCTGGAGCTAACATATAATTAATCCTCAAATGACACAAGTCGTAACATGCAGAGTATAAAAAATGTACTAGCTTTCTTTTCATTTTTTGAAAAATGTTTCCCTTTGCGTCAACTGCAAAAGCCCCATCAATTATGTGGTCATAACTTCAATAATTACCAATAATAGCATTTGTGCAATATCTGCTGCAGCATTGCGCCGTGCCGTAGAACTGTATACCGCCTGAAACATCCATAAAGGGAATAAGAGAGAAGGCTAATCATGATCACAGTTGAAGATATCCTAGAGATTCCAAACTTACCTATGGTCGTTCTTCCTTTCGAGAATGTCACCTAGGGCAATCCCAGGATAAAGAAAAATCAGTCTGCGTAGAAACTGATGAGACCCTAAGAAGCTGCAACTGCAGCTCCGATGCAGGATGAAGGTTTTGATGGAGCTGATGTCTCTGGACAGTTGAGGTGATCAAAAGAGCCATGCTACACAAAGAAACAGGAATCAACACTCAAACACATTCAAAATATCAGATATTCAGAACACAGTGAGCAACCAAATGAAGAAAGAAAAAAGGAAGTCAATACAGCCTATAAACACAGTGAACCTAGCTCACTTTAACTGTTCAGCCTAACTGATAGAAGTCAACAAAGGATCTGTGAAACAGCAAATTTAATAAATATGGGAGAGGTAGATATAATTGTGAATGATGAAAACATGAAAATTCAGGTTAAAGTAGTCAGCATAGATTCGATCTTTAAAAATATTGGAGGCTTGTGTAACATTACTAGTATGGATGTGCAATCGTAGTAGCAGTTTTGATTACTGAATCTTTGAACCAAAATTTTTAAAGAATTTTGGGGTATCTAATGATCAAATACTTAAATTTTGTTAGATCAGCCAAATGCACCATTTCAATCACATTAGCTATAGAACATGATATGTATTCAAGCTTTTCAATATCTAGAGAAGATGCTCTGACAAATGGCAACTAAACCACATTAAAATTTAAGTGTCATCCTTCAGACCACACGAACTCTATGCGAACGAAAGATGATGCCAGGTGACAAAAAAAATTATGCCAATTCCATGTGATTTCACAGCAACTAATTGTTGTAGAGTAGATCGTTGAACATTAGAACTTCCACTCATGCTATGCACTTTTAATTTTCATTTTACCTTCAATATTGGTGTTGGATAGGTATAACACTTGGACACTTCAATTTAACTACAATTAGGCAAAATTTTCAGCATTGTTCTCTAACACTTGGACACATACCTCTACTGGACGCTTGTTGATTAGTCCAAAAACCTAGATTCATGTGAGAGTTTCTATTCGTGTCCACAGCAATCGAAGCAATTTTTTCTCTCACAATATGATTTAGAATGAAAATCAAGAGTCAAGTGCTCAAGCCACTAACCTCTTTCATTTCTTGCCACATACTCTGCAGTAATCCCTTCTGAATCTCCAAAATAAAGCATGGACACTCCGAGATGTGAACCCCATCTTTGTTCTCGCTGTGCAATGGCAAAAGACACTGGGGGCTGGCCATCTGCTGTTGCGTCAAACAAGAATTCCAAAAGGATCACCATAAGTAACAAACAAAGAGTGCGGTAAGTTTCTCAAAAATATTAAAGCAGTAGCTAGTTTCAAAAGGTGCTGACAATGATTTTGGTAGCTATTGTTCATTAAATGCATCTAAAGGTTTAACCACTCACTTATGATGTAAAACAACACCATGTGTGCCCCTTCATCCTGATATTATATTTGGCCTTGTATGTCAGAATAATATATTGGCAATGTTAAAATAGATACAGAAAACAGGATTTCATATATGGGATCGTTATGAGAATTGGTTGAAACACCTTTCTAGTGCTACATGATTTTGAGTTGTAGTGATTCCAGTAGAACCAGAATTTTTACCCACGGAATTCTGAAAGTGGATATAAACAACCGTTTAACATGCAATACTTTAGACAACAGCAAAATAACAAACTGGGTAGTGAATACTTTTAATATGAAACATCAAAGTACGTAGATGGTGTTCTAACTAACGCACCGCCCAAGTAAAGAGCAAGCTCACTTCTGCATCACTACTCCCAGAATTCGATAGCTGATGCAAAAAAAACAGTCACTCCATGAGAAAGCTGCCTGGTCAAAGTACAATGAAAAAGACTGAAATTTAATGGAACATGTAACCTTACTGTGAAAGTAATACTGCTACAGGAAAGCCGCTCTCCTTATAATTATGGGGAATAACAGGTGAAAGCTGACGACCAACTAAATGAAGTGATGGGTCAGGTTCACTGCAATAGGAAATCACAGTAAGCGAATACTAACTACAAATGTAAGGGGTTTCTAGTTTCTCTCATTAAGAAACAGAAGTGTCTATCTCATGGCATTTTCACTTAATTATCGGCAAAATGAGGGGTACATTTGTCAATTCACAGGAAAGATAAGTAGAGTATTTGATTTTGGAATTTTATCCAATCAAAATAGTGCCATGAGATATTCAAATTTTGTTTCTCGGTTGAAAACTAGGAATTTCCCGAAGATTGCGTTTAATGCTAAAAAACTGGGAATCTAGCAGCCAACACTACCATCATACAGTCCAAGACCTTGGGTAGAGAGCATGATATTTAGATTGTTTTCCTTTTAGATTCCAGTCCCAGTTTCAATGCCTTTCGCAGCCGCTCCTGTGTTTCTGTTCAAAATTAAGAACTTTACAGCAATCACCCATCCTTACTAATTGACCAAGAAAATCAACAAGAAGTTGCATACTTAAGCATCTCTGGATTTGTGGACATAGCACAGATGGAGTATTTTTCACCATTTGGACGTGAGATAAAAACCTGGCAAAAAGGAAGGCTGATTATTAAAGTCGAATTAAAAAAAAGCTTGTTGTCAACTTTTGGCAATAACACAGCATAGGCTACAGGATGGATATTGTATAGCTGAAAAGCCAGAAGTCAAAAGCATTAACCTTAATTGAAACACTGCAGTAAGGAGCATTTTAATTGGTGGAGTTTGACAAGGCGATTTGATCTGTTTTATCTTTACCCCCCACAACTCCCCCCCTCCACAACACCAACACAACGCACGCACATATTCTTCCATGATAAGCATAAAAAACTTTGGTGGAAATATAGACAGTCTAGTCCAATGCACATTATTTTTCCATGGCATGAACAAAAAAAAAAAAATTTTTTTTTTTTTTTTTTTTTTTTTTTTTGTTCATGCCCATGGAAAAATAATGTGCCATTGGACTAGACTGTCTATATTTCCACCAAAGTTTTTTATGCTATATCATGGAAGAATATGTGCGTGCGTGTGTGTGTGTGTGTGTGAGGGGGGGAGTTGTGGAGGTAAAGATTAAACAGATCAAATCGCCTTGTCAAACTCACCAAATTTAAAATGCTCCTTACTGCAGTGTTTCAATTAGAGGTTAATGCTTTTGACTTCTGGCTTTTCAGCTATACAATATCCATCCTAGTAGCCTATGCTGTGTTATTGACAAAAGTTGACAACAAGCTTTTTATTTAATTCGACTTTAATAATCAGCCTTCCTTTTTTGCCAGGTTTTTATCTCACGTCCAAATGGTGAAAAATACTCATCTGTGCTATGTCCACGAAATCCAGAGATGCTTAAGTATGCAACTTCTTGTTGATTTTCTTGGTCAATTAGTAAGGATGGGTGATTGCTGTAAAGTTCTTAATTTTGAACAGAAACACAGGAGCGGCTGCGAAAGGCATTGAAACTTGGGACTGGAATCTAAAAGGAAAACAATCTAAATATCATGCTCTCTACCCAAGGTCTTGGACTGTATATGATGGTAGTGTTGGCTGCTAGATTCCCAGTTTTTTAGCATTAACAGCAATCTTCGGGAAATTCCTAGTTTTTCAACCGGAGAAACAAAATTTGAATATCTCATGGCACTATTTTGATTGGATAAAATTTCCAAAATCAAATACTCCTATATCTTTCCTGTGAATTGACAAATGTACCCCTCATTTTGCCGATAATTAAGTGAAAATGCCATGAGATAGACACTTCTTGTTTCTTAATGAGAGAAACTAGAAACCCCTTACAATATTGTAGTTAGTATTCGCTTACTGTGATTTCCTATTGCAGGTGAACCTGACCCATCACTTCATTTAGTTTGTCGTCAGCTTTCACCTGTTATTCCCCATAATTATAAGGAGAGCAGCTTTCCTGTAGCAGTATTTACTTTCACAGTAAGGTTACATGTTCCATTAAATTTCAGTGCTTTTTCATTGTACTTTGACCAGGCAGCTTTCTCATTGAGTGACTTGTTTTTGCATCAGCTATCGAATTCTGGGAGTAGTGATGCAGAAGTGAGCTTGCTCTTTACTTGGGCGGTGCGTTAGTTAGACAACCATCTACGTACTTTGATGTTTCATATTAAAAGTATTCACTACCCAGTTTGTTATTTTGCTGTTGTCTAAAGTATTGCATGTTAAACGGTTGTTATTATCCACTTTCAGAATTCCGTGGGTAAAAATTCTGGTTCTACTGGTAATCACTACAACTCAAAGATCATGTAAGACATAGAAAGTGGTTTCAACTCATATTCTCATAAGCTATCCCATATATGAAATCCTTGTTTCTGTATCTATTTTAACATTGCCAATATATTATTCTGACATACAAGGCCAAATATAATATCAGGATGAAGGATGGCACACATGGTGTTGTTTTACATCATAAGTGAGTGGTTTAACCTTTAGATGCAATTTAATTAGAACAATAGCTACCAAAATCATTGTCAGCACCTTTTGAAACTAGCTACTGCTTTAATATTTTTGTAGAAACTTACCGCACTCTTTGTTTGTTACTTATGGTGATCCTTTTGGAAATTCTTGTTTGACGCAGGACAGCAGATGGCCAGCCTCCAGTGTCTTTTGCCATTGCAGCAGAGAACAAAGATGGGGTTCACATCTCGGAGTGTCCATGCTTTGTTATTTCTGGAGATTCAGAAGGGATTACTGCAGAGGATATGTGGCAAGAAATGAAAGAGGTTAGTGGCTTGAGCACTTGACTCTTGATTTTCATTCTAAATCATATTGTGAGAGAAAAAAATTGCTTCGATGCTGTGGACACGAATAGAAACTCTCACATGAATGCTATGTTTTTGGACTAATCAACAAGCGTCCAGTAGAGGTATGTGTCCAAGTGTTAGAGAACAATGCTGAAAATTTTGCCTAATTGTAGTTAAATTGAAGTGTCCAAGTGTTATACCTATCCAACACCAATATTGAAGGTAAAATGAAAATTAAAAGTAGCATAGCATGAGTGGAAGTTCTAATGGTTCAACGATCTACTCTACAACAATTAGTTGCTGTGAAATCACATGGAATTGGCATAATTTTTTTTGTCACCTGGCATCATCTTTTCGTTCTGCATAGAGTTTCGTAGTGGTCTGAAGGATGACACTTAAATTTTAATGTGGTTTAGTTGCCATTTTGTCAGAGCATCTTCTCTAGATATTGAAAAGGCTTGAATATCATATCATGTTCTAGCTAATGTGATTGAAATGGTGCATTTGGCTGATCTAACAAAATTTAAGTATTTGATCATTAGATACCCCAAAATTCTTTAAAAAATTTGTGGTTCAAAGATTCAGTAATCAAAACTGCTACGATTGCACATCCATACTAGTAATGTTACACAAGCCTCCAATATTTTTAAAGATCGAATCTTATGCTGACTACTTTAACCTTGAATATTTCATGTTTTCATCATTCACAATTATATTACTACCTCTCCCATATTTATTAAAATTTTGCTGTTTCACAGATCCTTTGTTGACTTCTATCAGTTATGCTGAACAGTTAAAGTGAGCTAGGTTCACTGTGTTTATAGGCTGTATTGACTTCCTTTTTTCTTCTTCATTTTGGTTGCTCACTGTGTTCTGAATATCTGATATTTTGAATGTGTTTGAGTGTTGAGTCCTGTTTCTTTGTGTAGCATGGCTCTTTTGATCACCTCAACTGTCCAGAGACATCAGCTCCATCAAAACCTTCATCCTGCATCGGAGCTGCAGTTGCAGCTTCTGTTAGGGTCTCATCAGGTTCTACGCAGACTGTAACATTTTCTTTATCCTGGGATTGCCCTAAGGTGACATTCTCGAAAGGAAGAACGTACCATAGGTAAGTTTGGAATCTCTTAGGATATCTTCAACTGTGATCATGATTAGCCTTCTCTCTTATTCCCTTTTATGGATGTTTCAGGCGGTATACAAAGTTCTACGGCACTGCAGGCAATGCTGCAGCAGATATTGCACATGATGCTATTATTGGTAATTATTGAAGTTATGACCATCATAATTGATTGGGCTTTTGCAGTTGACGCAAAGGGAAACATTTTTCAAAAAATGAAAAAGAAAGCTAGTACATTTTTATTACTCTGCATGTTACGACTTGTGTCATTTGAGGATTAATTAGATTGTTAGCTCCAGCACAGTTGATTAAGTTAATGCTTTTGTTGTTAATGCAGCTCACCAGGATTGGGAGTCCCAAATTGAAGCATGGCAGAAGCCTATACTTGAGGACAAGAGACTTCCAGAATGGTTAGTCTGCAGTCTTGATATACGTCTAAAGTATTAGTCATTTTGTAAACAATGTGACGATTTTTTCAGGTACCCAATTACGCTTTTTAATGAGCTCTATTATCTTAATGCTGGAGGAACTGTGTGGACAGGTGTGATACTAACTTTTTTCATTCTCTCTTTGTAGAATTGGTAGACTTCTATGGTTAGGTGAATCTTTCATAAGCTTTATATGTATATACGTATTTGCAGATGGTTCCCCTCCGCTACAGACTATCGTGGCGATTGAAGAAGGAGGATTTCCGCAGGATCAATTAGATTCTGACTCGATGGCTAGTATATCTACCCAAAAGGATACTGCTGTGGAAATCCTTGAGAAAATTACTTCAATACTTGAGAAAAGGAATACGACATTTAAATCTAATTCTGCCTTTGGTCCGAATTTACTTCAAGAAGGGGAAGAAAATATTGGTCAGTTTCTTTACTATGAAGGGATTGAGTATCAAATGTGGAACACATATGATGTTCATTTTTATGCATCTTTTGCTTTGGTGATGCTATTCCCAAAGCTTGAACTTAGCATGCAGAGAGACTTTGCTGCAGCAGTTCTAATGCATGATCCTAGTAAAATGAAACTTCTACATGATGGGAAATGGGCATCTAGAAAAGTTCTTGGAGCCGTCCCGCATGATATCGGGCTTAATGACCCATGGTTTGAAGTAAATGCTTACAACATTTATAACACAGACCGTTGGAAAGATTTAAATCCAAAATTCGTTCTTCAGGTATACAGGGATTTTGTAGCTACAGGTGACAGGAAATTTGCACAAGCTGTTTGGCCATCTGTATATGTGGCAATGGCCTATATGGATCAATTTGACAAGGATGGGGATGGCATGATTGAGAATGAAGGCTTTCCTGATCAGACGTATGACACATGGTCTGTCTTTGGAGTGAGTGCATATTCTGGAGGGTTGTGGGTTGCAGCACTTGAAGCTGCATCAGCCTTAGCTCGAGAGATTGGTGATAAGGGTTCACAAGATTATTTTTGGTTTAAATTCCAGAAAGCAAAGGCTGTTTATCAGAAGTTATGGAATGGTTTATATTTCAATTATGACTGCAGTGGTGGGATAAATAGTGCCTCTATTCAAGCTGACCAACTGGCTGGACAATGGTATGCTGTGATTGATTAGTATTGTGCAACTTAAACATCAGCTATAGTAAATTTGAAAATTGAATTTCCCTGATACTTTCCATTGAAACAACTTCGATGGAATGTCATTTTATATTGTATTTAGGAATCGCTTTCCTCAGGTTTTTAGAAAGTATGAAACACTGGGTTTTTGTTTTTGAAAACCATTAATTGCTTTTCTGAAAGGTAGGGCATTTTGCCGTAAAACAAAATTGTTTAAAGTGGTTTTCTGCTGACCTTTGATCCAGTATATTTGATGTTTCAGTTTCCAACACATTCAATTTTTGGGTTCATGAAAAATAAAATAAAAAATTGCACAGTTGCAGTGTTTAGAAAATAACTCTTTTTGTGAAGTTGAGAATTTGAAATAATCTCTAATGTAGAATAAACTCCCGATTGATTTCTATACAATTCTGATATTATCCTTGATTAATCATATGTTACCATGCTACATTTTCCACTCTTTTATTCATTTTTTCATGGATACTATATGCATAATAGCTAACTGTTAATCTTAGGTATGCTCGAGCATGTGGTCTAGCATCAATTGTTGAAGAGGCGAAGGCAAAATGTGCACTTTCTTGTATTTTTGAGTTCAATGTGATGAAGGTGAAGGAGGGGCGACGAGGGGCTGTCAACGGAATGCTTCCTGATGGAAATGTTGACATGTCATCAATGCAGTCAAGAGAGATATGGTCAGGTGTCACTTATGCTCTTGCCGCCACCATGATTCAAGAAGGATTGCCAGACATGGGTCTTCAAACTGCTTATGGAGTCATCGAAGCTGTCTGGTCCCCAAAAGGACTTGGGTAAGTTTTCATCTTGTTGGTTGTAAATTATCATGTGTTGATATAAAAATAAACATATAGAGATGCGTCAGTTCTGACATTGCAGTTTTTATGACTTCACTCCAAGGAAGAGTAATATGAGCAGTCAACTGATGGCTGCAATATTTTTTTTCAAACTTGTCCCAATAAAGGAAATATAAACCAATATCTTATTGACCAATATCACCAAAAAATGATGATAAAAAGAGTGTTTGTGCTTTTCAATGCAGTTTCTAATCTATGCATTATTCCCCCATATAATGGATGTGCTTAGTTTGAAAAAATGTAGAGCCTATTTTTGATACATCAGTACCTTTCTTCTTTCCTTTTTTTAGTACATAGATTTTAGTTTGTAAAACAAGATACCATTTATTGTGTGACTTTTTGCTGTTATTGATTTTCATATCTCGTCCAACATATAGTTGCAGTTTCTTGCTATCACTTCCAAGCTAGCTCATTGGCTCGAGCTCTGTAATTGATTGTTTTATTAGGGAGCGGTTGAGGGAATTTTAGGTAGCATATAATTATTTAATTAGGAATAGCTCATTTGGCAAGATAGGTATTGAATTATAGATGCTTTGTTACCCTTAGAGGAGAAAAGGGTGATGAGAGAATCAAATATTATAAGAAGAGGTTGGTTGATAGAAATTGGGGTCACAATAAATTATTGTGTATTTCCTAAAGTTTCATTTTACATTTTGGTGCCTATTTTACCTCTTGACCTCTTGTTTGCAGCTTTTTTCCAGATATCAATAAGAGTTCTTATAAAGTCTTAATCATCTAAAAATTCTTCCCAGCTATGTCAAGTTCATTGCAGAATTATCTGTGAATTGCTGAATCATCCAAGTATTAATTATCTAGTTGATAGTGATAGGATTTGGAACTTTTCTTAGGTATGCTTTGTTCTTTCCACAATTGAAATGTATCTGTAAACTGTTAGCAAATATTTTGGCGAATTTGGCTTTTTAGGAAATACCTTTCTTGGATGCTAGTTCATGAAATTGTGATGCTCAGACTCTTGATCTTTTTTTATTGTTACACCAAAGCCAGCTGGGGAGGCTATGGTTCTCTTGTCATGTAAAAAAGGCATATATGGTCAGGGCATATGCCAAATTTAGATAATGACTTTGATTTTTCTTTTTGCATAGTTCATGGACTACCAAAATCAAACTGCACTACAAATCTCATTACAGATGAGCCCTTGTATTTGTTTGATGAATAAGTGTGAGCTTTGGACATGAGAAACTGAGGGGAATTTTTTGGGAATGGACTTCGTTCCTCAGATAAACTAATATAATGATGACCCCATGACCTTGTAATTTTGTGTACCTTTTTTTTTTGGTAAATTTTGGTTTGCAATAGGATTTTTCTTCCATTTTCTTCAACCATATTTTGCTACATGTTCGGGTTTAAGATTATATATTTTTTTGTTGTGTTTTGATTGCATATTTCTCACTACAATTGATGAGGACACACACATACAGGACTCTTGCATGTAGGAAATTGATGATAACAGATGTTAGGATTTTCAGTTTTTATGAACAAAATAGAAAGCCAAGACCATGAGCCTAAAGGTCGCTCTAAGCATGGTCTTTTCATGATGTAGCCGGTTGGTGTTTCAGGAGTTTAGTAATCGTCTGTCGAGTATTTAAGAAAGGGGACTAGTTATGTGGGAGAGTCTCAGGTCTAAGCAAAATTAGAAAGGACTGACAACTTTACTGCATGACATTTTAGAAACCTTCAAATTCATTTTTCATCCAATGGCCTTGTAGAGCAGAATTCAATTGGAGATCAATGCTCAAAGGTTGTCTTTTGTTGACATCTGCAGGTACTCATTTCAAACTCCAGAAGCTTGGAATACCAATGATGAATACCGGTCCCTGTGTTATATGAGGCCGTTGGCTATATGGGCAATTCAATGGGCACTGACTCGTCCACAACTCTCTGAACCGCCGGAGGTAACTCCAGAAGTGACGGAGGATTCGTTGGCTAGGCAACACATGGGATTCTCAAAAGTTGCTCGTCTCTTGAAGTTACCGGAAGAGGAAGCTTCCACCGGCATTGTGCAGGTTCTTTATGACAAAACGTGCAAGAGATTGTGGTATTGATTGTATATTATTTTCAAGGATTCCAAATCCTTGAAGAATTATTCACTATTTCATGTAAAGCTATAAACATTATTGAAGCTGCAGTTGCTTTTGATCATTTAATATTTATATTGTTTGGACCCTGACTTTGTCAATCTATTAATACATACTTTGTTGTTTACCTTTTTTATTTTTATTTTTTATGAGTGTATAAATTGGTCCGAATTAATATACTACGAGCACCCCCGTTTCAAATTAAATGTAACAAGCTAACTTTTACGCTATTTACATTTTTTACTTCGACCAAGATTTGAGATTGGAACATATTCAAATGACATCTCATCAAATTCATCTCTCTAAATGCTTTCATAATATTAACTTTTTATAATTTTATTTATGTAAAATTTTTATATTAATGATCAATGTATTACATTGTTATCCGTGAAAATATATTTGTTGCATCTAATTTGAAACACATGTATATAATATTACAACGGCCAATGGCTTCAAGAATCGTTTAGCCAAACAAATATATGAAACTCAGCCTACCGACACCATCTTTTCCCTTTTTTATTTTATTTTATTATTTCTATTCTTTTTGATACTATACCGATATCTTCATATGGCAAGATTAACATTAGTTTAATATCTAAGCTTATATTTTAATGGTTAAAGACTTATATTTCATTTCAAAAGTCACGGGTTTTAGATGTTGTTGGATACTTAATATTATTGTTTTGAGGCGCGATGAATGATTAATAAGTAAAATTAATAAAATATAATAATTAATAATTTTAGATAATAATTAACTATTAATAAAATAATAAAATCAATCAATTAATTAATAACAGAATAATTGATAAGAAATTATAGAATAAATCTTAAAGAGTCCGTTTTCTGTGTAGCTGGCCACATATTCAGTTGACGGTGTGGCATGCTCAAATGCTCAATAAATCATTAGTCAGACATTACAATTAATAAGAGTCAGATTATGTTTCTTTGCTTTATTTTTCAACAGCAATAATTCTCATCAAATCACTGGAGAGAGAAAATAATAACAATAATTGTTTTTCAAATGTACATATTACAAAATTTACATCTCTAAAAAGTAAAATAACAATGTCAAAATTCATGTTTTTCAATTCTCTACAAACAAAGACCCATATTGGTAATTGGTATAGTTTAATAATACTAAAATTTTAACCATATTCAAAATATTAAGTTGAAGTTACTAACTTGTGTTTTTGGGGTTACTACTTACTAACCATTGGATTTTGGGCTAGTAATATATGTGTTTGGGGTTACTAATTAATGTGTTTAAGGTTAATAATTTATGTTTTGGGGATTGCCACATGACTTGAGGTTACTGATTTATACGTTTAGGGTCAATAACTAACTAGTAAATTTGGGGTTACTAATTGCTAGATTTGAGGTCACAGATTTTTGTGTTTGGAGTTACTAAATTGGGGTTTTGGAGTTACTGGTTTTGGGGTTACTATTACTATTTTTATTATTTTACTTTTTTGAGTTACTAACTAATGGATTTGGGGTTAATGATTTATGTTTATTGACTTATACTTTTAAGGTTACTAACTTGATTTTAGGGGTTACTAACTTCTGAATTTGGGGTTACTAACTTATGTGTTTGAGGTTACTGACTAGAGAACTTGGGGTTACTAAGTGCTAAATATGGGTTACTAATTTATGCATTTGGGGTTACTAACCGGTGAATTTGGGGTTACCAACCCCATACACATAAATTAGTAACCCAAAATCAATGACTACGGAGTTAGCAACTCTAAAAAATCAACTAATTAGTAATTAAATCATTTAATGAACACACACTATTATACTTAATACAATAATACCTATATTTCATGAAAGTAACTTATAATATTCACAATAAGCAAAAAATTTTCAAAAAGCAACTAACTTTTGATTAAAAAATGCTAATCGGTTCATTAAATTGCTTTAAATTACAACACTGTAGTTTCTATTTAATAAATCAATGAGTATTAGTGGAAAGCAAACATTAATTACATAGAATAAAGACAAAAAAGAAGAAAATTGTAAATAAAAAGAAAAATAAAAAAAATCAGTAGTCTAGAACAAAAATATCTTGAAATAATAAAGGTAAAGGAGTGAAATAATTTGAAAAGAGTGTTTGAAAAAATAAGGAAATAAACTAAAATAAATTATAAAATAATAATAATAAAGAAGCTTAAACTAATAATGATTAAGCTCAAACTAAACCCTAATTTAGTAACGATGTGGCAGGTCACTTAGTCAATCTTAAATAGTACATATTAGGGTAGTAGTATGTGGTGCATTTGGGACAAATATGTAGTAAAGTGAATAAGGAAAGAAGAAGAGCAAAAACAAAATAATGTTGGGTAAGAGTGATTAGAACATGGGTAAACCCTAAGTGGCGAACATAGGTGACACACTTAAAATCATACAAATTCAAGGTAATCGAAATATTGAAAGTATCATCCCATCAATCAATCGGGTTTGATTAGCAGGTAAATAAATTATTGGAGTTGTTGATTATTTATTGTAATGTCATTAGTGTTAGATTTGGAGAGGCATTGTTGGATGCTTTCTTTTGCCATTTTCATGGTTTAATGCTTTTATATATATATATATATATAATTGACTTGTTACTCTTCTCTTACGGAGGTAGTAGAAACCTAAAATGGGGAAAAGGAACAACACCAAGAGACGAAGAAAAGAAGAGGTTTCTGAAGATTGGTGTTTCGTTTGCAAAGATGGTGGCACCCTTTTACTCTGCGAACATAAGTCAGTACCTCTTTTTTTTTATTATTTGCAATTAAACCAATTTTCTTTTATCTCTCTAAAAACTAAAATTGAATTTCGTATTAGGGATTGCCTAAAATCATATCACCCTCAGTGTGTTGGAAAGGATGATTCTATTCTTCACCTTGACGACAATTTTACATGTGGTACCTACTTCCACTACTTCGTCTTCGTCTTCGTCTTCCTCATTCTTTCATTTTCATTTTCATTTTTCATCATATTGTTTTCCAGATTGGCACTTTTGCTTCGTTTGCAACAAACCTGCCAAATTCCACTGCTTTTGCTGCCCACATGCTGTCTGTGGACTCTGTATGCTTCATGTTGATTTCTTTCTTGTCCGTGGAATCAAAGGTTTCTGTAAAAACTGTCTTAGGCTTGCCTTGCTTTGGGAGGAAAAAAGAGATGTTGACTCTGATGGCCAGATGGTTGATTTTACTGACAGAGGCACTCATGAATTTCTCTTTATGGATTACTGGGAGATTATCAAGAACAATGAAGGTTTGACCCTCCAACATCTCCACAATGCACGTTCTTTGTTCAACAACGGCTTTAACTACAAATGCTTCGATGATGGATATGAATTTTCCCATACTGACCTTGATTTCCTTACTCTTACCAATTTTGAAGACTGGGAATGGCACAATATAGAGGATTATACTCCTTGTTCCACTAAACGTAAAACTACTAACTCAAACACTACATCTAACACCATTAAACACTCACTCAAGTCCAATAAACACGAGTTTCTTGGCTGGGCTTCCAAACCTCTCCTCCATTTTCTTACAGCCATAGGTTGTCAGACCACTACTCCATTATCACATCATGATCTAGTAGACATTGTTTCCAAGTATGTACATGAGAATAAGCTATTTGACACTAAGCGAAAGAAAATGATTATGTGTGACCTTAACTTGCAATCTCTGCTGGGGAAGAAGCTAGTCAATAAGCATAGACTCTACCAATATTTAGAGTCCCATTTAGCTGCAAATTTGGATGAATCATCAGAAGGTATTTCATGCAGCTCAAAGGACAATGACAAGCCTGTAAGCTCTTGTAAAAAAAAGAATGAGAAAAACCAAGGTGGACTTCAACACCCGCAGAAACTGTTTTCAACAGGCACCCTGGCATCAATTGTTCCAGAGAATATCACTCTTGCATACTTGAAAAGAAGCCTTGTGGAAGAGTTGCTTATCAACATGGACACTTTTGACCACAAAGTCGTTGGTAGCTTTGTAAGGGTTAAATCAGATCCAAATGACTTTATGCAACAGTATAGTCATCAGCTTGTGCAAGTCACTGGTATGCACCCTATGGCTGCTATGATGCAAATTTATTTACTTTTAGACTTGGACCTATATTCAGTCGACTGGATTATGCTTTTGTTGATTCTATCTAAGTTTTTACTATAAATGCGTTGGTGTGTTTTTGTTATATGAAAATTCATGCACTGGCTGACTGGTCGGTTTGATAATTCTTAATTATTAAATAGAGGCCGGAATAAGCTATTCATAACATATCACTTAATTAATGTTCTGACTGATATTCATGGCTCAATTATCTGCGATTATCTTAAAAGCAACAAGGTATTTCGATATTTTGGAAGCATATTATGTTTTGTTTTGGTTCTTTGGGGCTTCTGAACATTTTATCTTTACTATTACTAACTGTTCCACGTTAAGGCTTTCTACTATAGTATACTTGACCTATTCGCATATAGTGCTTGGTGGCATCGAAATTTGATGGAGTTATTTTATATTTTCTCTAAATTTTCTGTATGCTCCTTGAACCTGTGTGAGCATGTCATTCTGTATTTTAATCTAGCATTAAGACTCACATTAAAGGGGATTTGTCAGATGCATACCACTTGCCTTTACACTTTGAGTTGCTGGACAGAAATTGCTAAGCTATTATATAAATTCGTGGGCATCTCTTGTCTTTTCCTCCAGGCATAGAAAAGCGACCCATTGGAGTAGAGAATGCGGAAATTCTCCTCCAGGTTTCAAGCATGCCCGTAGATATTAGAATCGATATGTTGTCAGAGAGTGACTTCACCAAGGTATCTACGCTTGTTTGTATATTCTTTGACTAGCTGTTATTTGGAGTCAAATCAACAACTTGATTCCTGAAAATGATGTCAACTTTTAGATTCACATTCTTTCTGCGCATTAGGTTAGGTTATCGTTTGTTGAGGCTATGTGTCTTCATCTATTCTAGTTCAGTATGATTTCTGTCAGATGGCTGAATTGACTGAACTTTGACTCATATTATTGTACTTTCTACTAACTTATAAAGCAAAACCTTATGATATGATATTTTGTAAGATTCATTTCATTGTGCAGTTTTCGTTTGTATTTAATAACATGTGAATCAGTGTTAGTAGATCTTGTCTGATCTTCTGAATTTTTCTCTGCTAATATAATCAGATTCAATAAGGTCTTGTAGTAAGGTTAAGTGAACATTGCTTGAAATTGGTCACAAACAGACAAACAAAATGACAGTTGACCAATAGCGTTCTGTAGATCATGCTGCTAGGTTTCAAGAGTTATACGAAATACATGTTATCTGCTTATCCTTGACTAGCCTAGACCTTGGTAGCATAACCTTTTGTAGGAGGTTCATGTTTTGTAATTAAAACTTAATATATATTTTTTTTATGAAGATGACATGCTGTAGACTCATTTGTCTTCCGTATGAGTGATTTTGTTCTAGTCATCATTGGAATTTATACTTCATTATTTTTTCCAACTTGTGATTAAAAGAACTGTTTATTAATAAATTAGGATGATTATTTAGAAAAAAAAATATACGGAGTATTTCTTTTGATGTAGGTTTATTTTCCCGTCACTTTTATGTTTGATTAGATAGAAGGTAAATAAATTTTGTGTAGATGATGTCTATGTCGTAATCTTTTTGGTTTGCAATTTTTCTGTGCTGTGTGCTCGTATACATTTTTGTTTTCATGCAAGGTTTGATGGTCATTGTTCTTTTTTTTTTTTTTTTTTT
>PYUH01004034.1:2199218-2238273 GCA_016808085.1 Suaeda aralocaspica | reverse complement strand
TGTTTTTTTTGTTTTTTTTTTTTTTTTTTTTTTTTTTTTTCATTGTAGCTCTTTATAAACTTGTCAATATTGAAGATCAAATATTTCTGTGTTGCTACTCGTATAGATTTTTTGTTCCCATGCAAGGCAGGTCATTGGTAGTGATTTAAAATAAAATAAAATAATGGAAATGCTTATGCATTGGAGCTCTTTGTATACTTATAAATATTTAAGTGGAAATAAAGTAAAGTAGGAGCTATTGAATAAGAGTAATGCTTTGTCCCATGTGAAAGTTGCTACTGCCACTACACTTATTATTCTAGAATAACTAAGTATTCTTTTTAGACTTTATTGGAGGACCAACTCATTCAAAAACTTAAGCTGATGGTTGAGAATCATGAATAAACTTTATACTCTATCACGTCACCTCAGAGGCTCAGATGAGAGATGAGTGCTTGTTGTGCTTGAAATGTGGATGCTTTATGGACTCTCCCATACTCAGAGCAAATTTATATTCCACTTTGAAAGGAGGGGAGGATGAGATTTGAACTCGTTACCTTAATGTCACGCATGCGCTAATACCATATTGGAGGATTGACTCAACCAAAAGCTTAAGCTTAAGGTGATGGTTGAGGCTGATGAATAAGTATCAGTCTTAGTTTACAAAAAGTATAGTTTCATATTTTGATAAGATAAGATCAGCATAACATTTTTCTTGTTATTGCTCCTGTAATCCTGTTTTAGGTTGTATGCTATATATTTAAACTATTTGTGCACATCACAAATCTATAACCTGATTTTAGAATATGTTTTGTTGGTGGGTTGTAATTAGTGATTTCCCTTCTATAGTTCCGGACTTCTGGGTCTAATTCACCTTATATGCAGGAAGAGTGTGTTCAATTGCATCATCAAGTTAAAGACGGGCTACATAAAAAGCTTACTGTTGTAAGTACTCAGTGATTAGTGTTTTTCGCTCTTTCTATTATCTTGAGTGTGAAATGTTAAATGTTCTAATCTGGGAACTGATTAATTTCTTTTAATTTTTCTTGCATAAGGTTTTCTTTTTATCCCCTTCCCTGAAACATTGTAGAGCGACAAGTATTTGGCTTGTGGTGTGAAAAGTTAGATATTCTAATCTGGGAACTCATTTAATTTTTCATGTATAAGGTTTTCATTTTTATTCCCTTTCCTGAAACATTGTAGAGTGACAAGTATTTGGCTTGTTTCACTGTCAGAAATAGTCATTGTAAAGATTTTCAGTGCCAGAATAAACCAAGTTATAGATTTTCAGGACATTAGTCTAAAAGCCTTGTTATTTTTCTTGAGAAGCAGTACCATCTTCAAGATTCAACATTCCTTATTGGTGTTTGCTACTGTAGTTTACTAAGAGTTTCTGCTGTTTTTCTTTTGAAAGTGTGAATCTTAATTCCAGATATTTAAAAATTGCGATAAATTTTGATGGTTAAACATCTTTTTCTGTTAGGCTCTGTTTGTTTTGGAGGAAAACACTTTCACGGAAAATGATTCTCCATCATTTCCCCATTTTCCTTTGTTTGTTTTAATAAGGAGTAGAAATCAATTTTCTCGAAGGTGGAAAACTTCTCTTTAAAAAAAGAAAATCCATTTTCTTTTTGTAAGCAAGGTATACTACATTTTCCTTCCTATTCCATACTCCTCTATTCCTCTCCTTACATCTTTCGCCCCCTTATCCTTTCAATTTTCTTTTTCTCCACGAGTTTTCTTCCACCAAAACAAAGGAAAGCTTCTTTTACAATTTTGTTTTCCATTGAAAACTATTTTTCTTAAAAAACCATTTCCATGAAAAATGTATTCCATCAAAACAGACACAGCCTTAAATAAAACTGTGGTATCTTTGCTCATGCAACCCGGTAATGAATTGCTAGAACCTTTTGTACTCGGTAGTCTTCTGTTTCTCCTTTCATTGATGACTGTGCAATTAAAAATCTTATTCATTTTACCATGAAGCCCTGAATTTTGAATGATTTAAGTTTAATATTAGAGTTCTCATATTATCGTCTCACTTCTGATACAGTAGGAAGAATGTTGGCAACCATACGAAGTCCGTAGTTGTGTAAAAATATCTGTCAAGAGATTACATGTAAAGATATAAAAGTTTGGACAAAAATCTGAGTCCAATCTATCTCCATGTTATTAGTGAGACACAGCTTGATGAGTTCTGATGCAAGTAAATTTTGTTCCTTGAAAAGGTGGATCTATCTATCAGGCTTCAAAAAGCAAAAGGATTTCTACATCTGACCACTTCCATATAATTTATTAATGTCTCATTTTGAGTTGATTTTTTCTTGTACATGTGCTTCTAATTATTGTCCATGAGAATGTGAGCAAATTTGTAAATTTTTCAAGTTGTGAAACAATTTTTTTTCCATATTAAAGGTTGAGCTTCAGCACAAGGCCAAAGTGTTGCGTGAAGACATAATCAAGCATGTACGTTTTCCTTCTCATCTGTAGCCTAGTTTAAGAAACTTTTGTGCATTTTGCTGGTTATGTTTTGGAATTCTAAATCTTTTTTATGCCTTGTGCACATGTATTTGAATATTTTGACTGTTATCCGCGTGCTTTAGTTTACTTACATAGGTGTCACTCACATATTGCCCAAATCTTGTACTTGAATCCTGCTGTGCAAATTTTTTTATTGGAATGAATTCTTGAAAAGGGGACTTTAGTTAGGCATTTGACATTAGTGTCCCTGTTGAACTGACCTCGTATTTCTTCCAGTGGATTGTCAAGGAATGTGCAGTATTGAAGAATTTAATTGACAAGGCAAATGAGAAAGGGCATAGAAGAGAATATCCTTTGTGAGTTTGCGGTGCTGATTACGTATGTTTTGTCACTGTGACGAGCTTACCATCTGTTTCAGGGATAGTTTAGCTTTATCGTCCTCCAAAGATACAAGTTAAAAGTGGAACTTGTACCTCTAAGGTTTAAAATTTAGTAGTTAACATCTGTACCTTGATTTTTCCTTTTTTTATGAGCTTGCTATATGTGTGGGTTGCTACCTTTGCTGGTGGTTCAACTAAGGTGTTGGAAACTGAAGTTGGCAGAAATGATGATTAGATATTTGGTGTTATACACTATGAACCAAAATTTTCTATCCTTTTCATCTTTCATCTTGACCTTAACAAATCTTTAGATTGACAGATTATATTGAAAGAAGAAAGCAGCTTCAGTGTCCATCTGAGCAATGGCGTCTCATACAACAAATTCCAGAAGTGATTGCTGATGATGTTGAGAATGAAGCTAGTTCAGTGACTGCTTATGAATGCAGGAAAAAAAATTGTTCTGGTGAAGATCCAAAAGGAGTAGAAACTGCAGGTTAGTGCTCATCAGTATTTTAATCTTCCTCATTTGCTAACAAGAAACATCTGTTGTTGACAGTCAAAGTTTCCACCTAGTAATTCTATGATTTATACAGGGAATATGTAATGTGATATATATATTATTTTTTTATATGACAACCATGTGATAAGATCACCAATGCATCCTCTAGGTGCATTGCATTAAAAATATTCTACCATGTGATTTAGTTCAAAAAGTTGGAATGTAAAGGTGTATGAGAATAACAACCCCAAGGGTATAAATTAATAATCTAATAATCCATCTCATTTTTAAAGTTGTATTTGGTTCATTCAAAGTTATCGATTTTGATACTATGAATGAGAAGGGAAGAATGAAATTTCAATCTGTAGATTGAAGGTGTTTAGGGGAGGTGAAAAACCATTGGGTATGACATTCAATACCCAAATGACCCCCCTCCCCAAACCAAACAACTCTATAATCATTATTAGTATCACATCCACTACATTCCAACTTAAAAGCTTGAACCAAACATAACAGCATTAAATTACATGGGGTGAAGCTGGGTGTAGCCTTAATTGGATTTGGTGAAACTTATGAATTTGTATCTAGGGCATGTTGATCATATGCTTTGCAACCCATATAAATAAAGTTAAGCTAATAATGACCATATCCTTGATTTTTTCAAATGTTCTGAACTTGCCAAGTTAATTAATGAGAATGGTTTGCTTGTACATGCTGACAACATGTTTTTTGTGTGCATTGCAGGATACGCACAGCAAAATTTCATTGTATTACCTTATAAAGGAAAACAGCCCCAGTCAGCTGTAACTCAGGGTAAACGTGATGCTGATACAAAGAGAGAATATCAAGAATCAGATTCAAATAACTTAATTAAACATGATTCTGTTGCAAAAGGTGAAAATCAAGGACTGAATTCAGATCACCAAATTGAACATGATGGTGATACAAAAAGGGAAATTGAAGGATGGGATTCATATCACCCAAATGAACATGTTCGTGATTCAAAAAGGGAAAATCAATCATTGGAGTCAGATGATGGAAGTGAACATGGTGCTGATTGGGAAAGGGAAAAGAAAGGATTGGATTCAGAAAGGGGTCATGAACATGATCCTAATACAGCAAGGGAGTTTGAGGGATTGTATTGCAGTGATGAAAGTGAACATGACGTGGATACAAAAAGGAAAGTAATAGGATCAGATTCATGTAACCAAACTGAAGTGGTGGAAATTGAGTCGAGTGATGATGATGAGAGAAAGAGGATTGCAGAAAGAGAGGTGAATGAATGGTACTGCATTGGTCCTCGTGGAGATATTAGGGGGCCGCATAAAATGTCAATACTGGAGCAATGGAATGAACTGACAACTATGTATGCATCGAAGTTCAAAGTTTGGAGAAAAGGAGAAAGTGAAAAAGATGCAATACCTTTGCCAGTGGCTTGCCGACTAGAGTCGACAAGGAAGCTAACCAGTCGGGGGTGAATGAGAGTCGATTAGCAGCAAACGTATGATGTGTATTTGAAGTATTGAACGAAGAAAAAGTAGGTTAAAGTGGAAATAGTATTAGGATTGAGGGGGTTACATAGAGAGAGAGGGTAGGTAGAGTGTTGTTAGATATGATGAAGTGAAGATGATGTGAAAATTGCAAATGGATGGGATGGGATGGGGGTAGTTAAAATATTAAATAAATTGTTAAATGTAACATGAAAGTTGAAGGTATTGTTATATTATTGTCTGTAATATGAATGTGAGTTAGTTAGTTAGTGTAGCAATCAAAGTGGGAATATAAATAGAATAAAAAAATGAAGATAATAGTATAACGAAAATAAGAAGGGAAATCCCGCCAAATGGAATGTTTTTATTTTTTTTATGATATGATTCGTTGCTGTTGCTTACACATTGATACAATCTAAATTTATATACAACTACAAAGAATCACAACATTTACAATTTTCGTGTTGTGTTTGGGGATCCCAATGTCCTGGGTTGGTTGTTGAATATTCTTTACTTTACTTTTCAAGCGTGTCAGTCTGCTTCCCTCCTCCTAAATTATTCTAATCTATCCAAGTCAATAAAAGGGACCTTTTATTTTTTATTAAGTTAAAAACAAAAAAGAAATACTCCATAATCTAATATAAAAGTGGGTAGTGGGACCTACCATTTCATTCAATTTTCATTTCACGCTTATTGGTACCGCCTACCGCTTCCTCGTGGTCTGTGTTGCTAATGCAATTTGCAAGTCTGCAACTGCTTCTTCTTCTTCTTCAACCATGAATTTCGTATGTGTCTCTGTTTCTTCCTCATCCCCCCTTTTTTTTTTTTTTATTATTATTATTTAACTCCACTAATCTATTTTTCCTTTATAACTGTTGTATTATTTTTGTGATAATTGCTCCACTATATTATTATTGTTGTTGTTGTTGGTAGTGAGTTGGGTTGTTAACCGTTTATTGGTTAAATTAGTTGGATCAAATTAGATAGAGTATTAGAAGTTGGTCGTCTTCCATCTACAGTTGCAGTGGATTTTATAATGAATTGAATGGTATTGTGTTTGTGTGTGAGTGTCAGGTTTCAGGATTGTCATTGTCAGACACAAAGTATGGTTTGTATTTCTACAGAATTATCACTGCAATCTCTCTTTTTTTTTGCTTCGCCTACTTGTTCGGAACCGCTCTACTTCCCCACGATTACTCCCATCTTCATGTTAGTTGTTTTCTGTTTCTTTCTTTCTTTCCCTTCCACATATTTTTTATTTTTAATATTACAATCACAATCATAATTATACTTTTATTTTGACTTTGTTGTAGAGGATATCCAAATGGCCTATGCAAATGATGGCCACCTTCCCTAAACCAAATTCCTTTTTTTGCAGGGTTAGTCCAATTCATTGTTTCACTTATCATCTCTTTTTTTTTTTTTTTTTTTTTTATTTATTATTATTTTTTTTGTTTAGAATCAATGTTCCCGCCAAGGAACTGAGGCACTGCCTGAAGGAATTGTTGTCCACACTTCCAACTTGGAAATGCGACCCCTGTGGGATTCCTTCTTAACCAACGCGGTTTTTATCCCCTATCCTATCCAACTACACCACTCCACTCCCCCCCATTATTCTTGTATTCTTCTAATTTATAGTTATTTCTATTTCAGGACAACATGAAGCCTTCTTCATACTTGTTGGCAATTGCAGTCGGACTCAAACAGAAGCAGATTGTCAATAAAATGGTTAACAAGGTCATCATTTCTTATACTCTTTCTTCAACTATTACTACTACTACCGCTACTACTTTCTTGTCCTCATCTTTATTGCCTCTCTTAATTTTTCAGTTTCTTTCCAATGGCTTTGTCATTATGCTCTTTCATTACGATGGCTTTGTCGATGAATGGAGTGATCTTAACTGGAATGACCTGGTCATACATGTTTCTGCCAAGAACCAAACTAAATGGTAACTTCTCATCATTGTATAATAACTATAATAATTTTTTTCATTCTATTTTTCTGTTTTTTTTCTTTAAGGAGTTTGAAATGCAATATTTCCATGTTTTTCAACGATTCAGGTGGTTTGCTAAGCGTTTCCTGCATCCAGATATTGTGGCCGAGTATGACTATGTTTTCCTTTGGGATGAGGATCTTGATGTTGAGCATTTTAATCCACAAAGGTGAAAATCTACAAATTTCTCCATATTTTTTGTAGGTTTCTTCTTGTACAAATTTCTTTAATTGGTATCTCCTCTGCATATTTTTTTGTTGGTATGACATCATTCTTTCAGAATGAATCCACGGCAATGTTTCTTTCTTTCTTTCACTAGAATGCTTAATGTTGATTCCAAGCTAACTAACTGCATAGCTACAGAAATCTTTTGGAGGACCTCCTAACTTTCCTTTGACAACTTTATATTTTTTATTGGCTTAAAACATGCAGCATTGGTTTTTCTCTTCGTTCATTTATATGAAAGAGAAATTCAGTACATTCAGCTAGTCTTCATACTTGAAATCATAATAAGTAATTAGGTAAATTGTTTTAGCATGAAGTTAATTATGTTTTCATGAATAGTCTAATCGTGGTCCACATGTACAAGGTTGCTTTTTTGATAAATGTAGCACTGGAACATCATACATGAATAAAAGATACCTCAATAAACTGTAGTAAACAATGGAGATGAGTTTATTGGCAAATAGTTGCTATGTATCACCGTAGTTGGTATTCTTTCTGTTAAAACAGGCAGACCTTAACCCTGGATACTGCAATGATAGCGGACAAAGTTTATTTAGGTGAAAATTTTAATNTTTTTTTTTTTTTTTTTTTTTTTTTTTATTTATTATTATTTTTTTTGTTTAGAATCAATGTTCCCGCCAAGGAACTGAGGCACTGCCTGAAGGAATTGTTGTCCACACTTCCAACTTGGAAATGCGACCCCTGTGGGATTCCTTCTTAACCAACGCGGTTTTTATCCCCTATCCTATCCAACTACACCACTCCACTCCCCCCCATTATTCTTGTATTCTTCTAATTTATAGTTATTTCTATTTCAGGACAACATGAAGCCTTCTTCATACTTGTTGGCAATTGCAGTCGGACTCAAACAGAAGCAGATTGTCAATAAAATGGTTAACAAGGTCATCATTTCTTATACTCTTTCTTCAACTATTACTACTACTACCGCTACTACTTTCTTGTCCTCATCTTTATTGCCTCTCTTAATTTTTCAGTTTCTTTCCAATGGCTTTGTCATTATGCTCTTTCATTACGATGGCTTTGTCGATGAATGGAGTGATCTTAACTGGAATGACCTGGTCATACATGTTTCTGCCAAGAACCAAACTAAATGGTAACTTCTCATCATTGTATAATAACTATAATAATTTTTTTCATTCTATTTTTCTGTTTTTTTTCTTTAAGGAGTTTGAAATGCAATATTTCCATGTTTTTCAACGATTCAGGTGGTTTGCTAAGCGTTTCCTGCATCCAGATATTGTGGCCGAGTATGACTATGTTTTCCTTTGGGATGAGGATCTTGATGTTGAGCATTTTAATCCACAAAGGTGAAAATCTACAAATTTCTCCATATTTTTTGTAGGTTTCTTCTTGTACAAATTTCTTTAATTGGTATCTCCTCTGCATATTTTTTTGTTGGTATGACATCATTCTTTCAGAATGAATCCACGGCAATGTTTCTTTCTTTCTTTCACTAGAATGCTTAATGTTGATTCCAAGCTAACTAACTGCATAGCTACAGAAATCTTTTGGAGGACCTCCTAACTTTCCTTTGACAACTTTATATTTTTTATTGGCTTAAAACATGCAGCATTGGTTTTTCTCTTCGTTCATTTATATGAAAGAGAAATTCAGTACATTCAGCTAGTCTTCATACTTGAAATCATAATAAGTAATTAGGTAAATTGTTTTAGCATGAAGTTAATTATGTTTTCATGAATAGTCTAATCGTGGTCCACATGTACAAGGTTGCTTTTTTGATAAATGTAGCACTGGAACATCATACATGAATAAAAGATACCTCAATAAACTGTAGTAAACAATGGAGATGAGTTTATTGGCAAATAGTTGCTATGTATCACCGTAGTTGGTATTCTTTCTGTTAAAACAGGCAGACCTTAACCCTGGATACTGCAATGATAGCGGACAAAGTTTATTTAGGTGAAAATTTTAATTAATTTCTTGCAGGTACATCAGCATTATCAAAAGTGAAGGACTAGAGATTTCACAGCCAGCCCTTGATCCTGTTAAATCAGTGGTTCATCACCCAATCACTGCTCGCAACAAAAAAGCAAGAGTTCACAGGTAGGTAACACCATACTTGCCATAGCTTGTGTTAAGAGAGGTCTAGTTATCATCATATTAACCAGAATGAAGTTTTAATAACCTGGACTACAATGTATGATCTTTTTTTTTTTGGTAACATGTCTACTTTTAAAAAAAATATATGTTCATGGTATCAAGCTGCAAGTTCTTAGCTGCGCTAATTGAATTCAGCGTGTAAAATTGAGAAAGATGAGCATTTTGCTCGGAATGGACATCCTCCTCTACCCCCTTTTTCCCTTGTGTAAATCAATTTAATGGGTTTTTTTTTTTTTTTTTTTTTGGCAAGCAGAAGATTTTACAAAACAAAAGGCAGTGGAAGATGCGATGAAAATAGCACATCTCCTCCTTGTATAGGGTGAGCATATCTGATTATGCAATTTGGCTAGTATCCTTGGCTTTTGGTCTAAACTTGTGGGTACTTTGTTGTGAAGCTCTTTGCTTTAGGAATGAGTAAGTGCCCAGGTTTGCTACTAACTATTATTGCATGGAAACATTGTTGCAGCTGGGTGGAAATGATGGCACCGGCCTTCTCAAAAGCGGCTTGGCAATGTGTATGGTATATGATCCAGGTATTTGCTTTCTGCTCAAAAAGGAAAATCCTGCTAGGGGAAGTGAAATGTGCTGGCCAATAGTGGATGTGAAAATTGGCACTTTGTACTATAGAAATTTAACAAATAAAAACAGAACTTATAAAGAAAGGAAATCTGTAGAAAATAATGCTATCTGTGCTTGCAGATGCATATTTGCTTATATGAACAATGTCTACTTTTTTGTGTGCATATGATGGCACATTGTTGCTTCTTAATTATGCACCTATCATATTATGTTGTTGAGTTATTTGGATGACTGGTCTTTGTCTTTTTTGATAATAAACTTAAAAGCTAATAAGTGATTTCACTTAATGCAGAATGATCTGATCCATGCTTGGGGCTTGGATAGACAGCTTGGTTATTGTGCACAGGTGACTGATCTTTTTCTTTCACTTGCTCCCATGTCGCCCGTTATTTCCTTCAGTTCTTCGCCCACTCCTATTTTCATTAAATTGTTGCTTTCTGTTTATATTTCCAAATTTCAGGGTGATAGAACAAGAAATGTTGGTGTAGTGGATTCTGAATACATAGTTCATCTTGGGCTTCCCACACTTGGTGTTCTGGACCAAAACAAGGTGCGTTTTCTGAAAAAAATAAAATTTAAAATGTATTTTATGTTGGGATAGCAACTAATGCATTGCTCAAGAAATTTTTTAGTATAATTGGACATTTTACAAAATCATTGTTATTTTAAACTCATATTCACTTTATTTTAAACTCATCTTCACTGTGGAATCATAAGTAAATTGAATTGGCTTGACTTCTCTAGAATGATAAATTTTCACCTTAAAATGTCAACCAAAGTTGATAGCATTTTTTTATGTTTTGTAATTCGTATGCTTTTAACCTACAAAGATACCTCTTGGAGTTAAAAGTCGGTTGTCTGAAATGGCCATTGTGGAATGGATTTAAGATATTTGATGTTGATCCACCGACATGTTCATATCCATTTCCATAATCAATTTATGGCGTTGTGTGTGTACTGACTTAGTCTGTTCTCGCCTTGTAGTAATGGTGAATTAGCGATTCACGCTTCTCTAAGATGGGTGTTGTTGTCGCCTTAAGCTAAGGATGGAGGAAGGGGGGCAAGGATTAGTTATATACCATAGTTTAAAATTACAATGTGTTTGAGGTGGGTAAATTTACTCATCCAAGATACGGCTAGATACTAGGCATGCCTCGTTATCACACTACAGCTATTATGTGGGAGATACCTGGCTTCTAGAGAAACTACCTGAACATGTTGTGTATGTTAAGGTTCTTGTCACATAAATGGATTCTTTCTAACAAAAAGTTCATCTGTTTGACTTGCAGGAATCATCTGAACCTCTAAGAGTTGATAATAGACCTGCTGTAAGTTTTGTCATGCATTCTCTTCTTCTTTGATAAAGTACAGTTATTGGATGATCTTATCAGGAATTAATAGTCTGTCTAGTTCTGAGTTTATGATTCTCAAGTCAGGGTTCTTTGTCGTCACCTCAGTTAAGATGAGAGAAAATTTCAATTGACGCCATAGAGTTATTATTCATTTCCTTCTGCTAACTCAATTTTCTACAATGACATCAAGTGCTTTTGTAATACCATTAAGAATGTCCCAAATTTGCGCTGTGAGGTCTATCATAATGGAGAAAATGTTCAAAATTTTGCAGGTAAGGAGACAGTCCTTTATCGAAATGCAAATTTTTGGAAGAAGATGGAATGAGGCAGTGAAGAATTCAAAGTGTTGGAATGATTTATACCAAGAAAACTGATCAACATAGAATTTTATGAGCCAATTTTGAGTCACATTCTGGTCAAACAATGACAGAAAGCCATACAAATATACAAACTTATAAGTTGTGCAGAAGAAATGAAGAATTGAACATTCATAATTAGTACAAACGCATCTTGCCCTCCTTTCTTGGGTAATGCTTTGTTTCTGTATATGTAGTTACTTAGCCATGTAAGTATATTAGAATTTAGTTAGTGGCTTGGTGCTAAGTAGCATTTGGCATTGACTAGGCATGTATCTAGAGATACCTGTTGTGTTATGATTCTTTATGGCTTTGAATGATGCAAATCATTGTCCTATTTCATATATATATATAAAAAAAAAAAAATGGTAAATTGTTCAAAGACTTGGTTTTGTAAAGATGGCATTATGTTGTATCAAGAGCATGTTTGATATGTTAATTTTGAGGGTAGGAAATGGAATCAAATAACAATTTTCATTACTTATTGTTTGCTATGAGGTCTTGGTAACACAATCCATTACCTAAAAGTAACAATTGCCCTCACTTTGTTACACTTCCCAACCCTATGGTAACAAAATCCTTTCCCTTTTATTTTATTTCCATTTCAATTTCTAAGTCATACCAAACCACTTATAATACTAACACTTAATATTACCCTTTCTGCTCCTAATTTGTTTCCATTCCATTCCTCATCCTAAACCCATACCAAACACCCCCTTACTGTCATGCTAATATGATCCTGTACATGGTCACACCATACAACACTTGACAGGCTTGTTGAAAAAACTTTGCATATGGTACAGCTCAAAGCTTCGGTAATCCTTTTGGCAATATGTTATTGAAGAGGAAAAACATAAAGCAACACATCTAAGACTAAGAGTAAATAGGGAAAGCATAGAACAACAAAAACAAACCTGGAACATTATTTTATTTCAAATTAATTTTTATTTCAACTGTTATGATGTGTTTTTTAAAAATCAGTAAGTTCACTTGACCTTTACACATGAGAAGAGTACAGAAAAAAAAAAAATCATCAATCATCATAGAATCTTGAAAAACTTCTACCTATTGATATTAAATGTTTATGCAATTGTCTTTGATAAGCAAAAGCCCAATATTAGACATTGGATCCAAAAGTGTAATACAAATTACAACTCCAATAAATTCATTCTTGAGTTCTAACAATGAATTCCCATGAGCTTCAAGCTAAACAAGCACTACCATCCAATCGTTGACCATCATCTTCTACCACTGAACTGGTACCCTGGTTCGGGATAGCCTCTTTGCTGTTGAGGTTCAGTTGGTCCTGAATGTCTGGCATAGTCTGCTTGCCCTGAATATATTGAAGATCCTTGAGGCCCTTGGAATCCTGCATTTACTGCTGGGCCTGGATATCCACTAGGACCAGTTGATTCCTGAAATCTGGCAGAATCAGCTTGCCAAGGAGACCTTGTGTACCCACCAGAACCAGGTCCACCCTGAAATTTTTCAGGAGACGCTGCTATAGGTTCAGCAGGTCGTGTGAAGTGTCCTGAGCTGAATTGTCTTGCAGGAGGTTCTGAAGGCAGGGGGCGAGTTTGCTGCCAATGTCCCTGTTGCCTCCTGTCATCCAAAAGCCTCTCCATCTCCTCTCTTCGCCCTGCCTTTTGGAACACCTCTATTAAAAGCTCCTTAAGTGAAGGAGTGACACCAACACCGTACCTCATGGCCTGAGCAACCATGTCCACAGTAGGATCTAATAAACCACCACCACACAGACCTTTAACCACTATTTCATAGGTAGATGGGTCAGGTTTAGGATCCCTTTCCCCCAATTTCGCCAGCAGCTGTGAACACTCAAGTAACTTGTTATTGTGAATCAATTCAGTAAACCACCTGTTGGCATACTCGGGAATGACCCTCAAATTGGCGTCGACCATTTGCTGAAAGATGCGGACAGCATCATCAATCCTGTGTTCTTTGAGAAAAGCATCAACCAGTGTCCTGTAACCAGTGACATCAGGACTCAAAGATTTGGACTTGAGCTCTTCAAAAAACTGCTCAGCCTGGTGAATCATTCCATGCTCAGCAAACCTGACAATCATGTTGTTATAACCGGCAACATCCATGGCAAACTGGCGCGACCCCATTTTAGTACCGACCTTCCTGAAAGTAGAAACAGCCTCATCAAAGTTTCGGTGTAGAAAACATTGATTGACCATAATGTTAAAGGAATCGGAGTTGACAGCCTGAAAATTTGGGGGGGTATGATTGTCGAGCATGGAATGGAAGAGGTCCCAAGCCTCCTTGTGCTTGGAGTGACGAAGCAAAACCTGAAGAAGGACATTGCAAGTAGGAGGAGTCATCTTAAAGTGACGATCAAGCAAAGAACGATAAGACTCCATAGCATCCTTGGGTCTGGAGTTGTTAAAAAACCACTCCATGAAGGTGGCATTGACAACACCGTCATAAACAAGACATCTTTCCTTCAACTCATCGAAAAATTCATTAGCTTTGTTAAAATCATTTAAATCCAAAAAACCTTTAATTAAGTTGTTATAAACAAGAGAATCAGCACCTAAACCCATATTAAGCATCTCTCTAAGATAATCAACAGCATCAGAAATTCTACCAGCATCAATCAAACCTTTAGTGAGATGTCTAAAAGTAACAGCAGAAGGACTGAAAGGAGCATCAGTAAGAATGTTTTTGTAAACATTAATAGCGATATCAACTCTCCCACATTCACAGTGAGTGGCAATTAAAAAATTATAGCTGACAATATTAGGGACAATGTTTGACTTTTCGAAGAAGAATTGGAATAAGGATACAGCTTCATCATACCGACCAGCACGGTACATGGCTGCCACTATGGCGTTGCATGTGAATACAGTCGGCCTAGTTTTTGAATAAACCGATGAACGGGCCAGTGAGGCGGCAGAGGATAGGTCGAAAGCCCGAACTAGGGATTGAACGCGATTATGTATATTCAAACGGGGCCCCGTTAGAGCAGATGTGGTGTCGGGTAGACGCCTAGCATTCGGGTCAGGAGGTGGACGAGGAGCAGATGGGTCCCGACGGAGGGCGTGAAGAGGAGGTTCGATGCGAAGACGCCGTTTGCGTCGACGTCGTTCTGCGGCGGCTTCTTCGGCTGAGGAAAACGCCAAGCTGCGGTGGTGGACAAGGGAGTAAGAAGCAGGTGAACTACTGATTGTGCGGCGGATAGACTGAATCAGGATGCGGTACACAGACATGGCCAATAAAAATGTAAACAAGGTTTTAGGGTTGGTAACCAATTTCTCAAACAAACCAAATAAATACTTGCCACCTCCTTTCTTCTTAATTACCTCTCTCCACAACTTTAATGAATAAACCTCTCTACACCCTAACTTTAAACTATCTTTAAACTTTAAACCTCTCTCTCTCACTCAATTAAGTTTGTATAGTTTCTTCCATTTCTATAGATATTTTGGCATTTCTACATAATTAATTGATCCATAAGGCCATTGGCCCATATGTATGATACCGCCTCTAAAATGTAATATTGGCTAGATAATAGATTTTGATTGAGGCCTCCTGAGAGATCTTCTCGAGACCCGTCCTTTCACCGCTTGCTATGAACCACCACAAGACTCCTCAAGATCGTTTTCGAGCCCTAAAAACTTGTTGTCATCCCTCATATGGCCTTTTCCGAACAAGAAAAAACTGCTATTTTCTAAACCCTATAAAAACATGTTATCGTTGCTCTTAAGGCCTTTTCTCAGCAAATCGCATATTCCGGGTTCATATTATAACCATTCGGGCACCCTGGGGGGGTTTTGTCAACCTTTTTCTCGGGAACTCGAATCTAAAAATGTGGATAATAGCTTTTAATTGAGGCCTCCCGATGGGCCTTCCCGGGATTCATCCTATTTTCACCCTATTTTTTCATTACGTGCTATGGACTAGCATAGGACTCCTCACAATCGGTTTCAGGTCCCTAAAAATCTGTTATCATACCTCTTTTGGTATAATCTGAACAAGGGAAAATCAATTATTTTCAATATCTTATATAAACTTGTTATCGTCCCTCTTACGAGCTTTTCTCCCCAAATCACCATGTTTGGGTTCATATTTTAACTATATGGATTCCACGGGGAGTTTTTGCCAAAAAAATTTCCAGGACCCCAGAATCCAGGAAAAAAATAAATAAATAAAACTTTTAATTGAGGCCTTCAAAGGGGCCTTTCTAGTACCCGTCCTAATTTTGACCTATTTTTTCACCATCTGCTACGGACCACCACAGGACTCCCCACGATCGTTTTTGTCTCCTAAAAGTTGTATCATCCCTCTTATGGCTTTTTCCGAGCAAGGAAAAAACAACTAAAAACAGAAGTTAAAAATTATTATAATGCCACGAAAAAAGGTCTTAAAAAGTTGAGCTTTTCATTGAGACTTAAATTTTGGAGAAATATCCTGCTTTAATATTACAAGCTCACTTGGCTATAGATATTGGAAAAAGAGATGTGAAAACAGTATTGCAACATCCTTAAAATGCTACGAAAAATGGCCAATGAAGTTGAATTTCAAGTTTTAGGCTTAAATTCTGGATAAATATCCTACTTTTGAATTTTGATATTCCGAGTTCATTAAATTGCTATAATAAAACGAATTCGTGAAGTCAGATTTTAGGTTTGTTGCTTAAATTTTGGGAAAATATCCTACTTTTTTATTTTGATACTTTGAGTTCGCTAAGGTTTAGAACATGGAAAAAGGGAATCTTTTGTGGAAACAAAAGAGAAAAATCATTAAAATGCCATGAAAAAACAGAGCTATAAATTCAAGTTATATTTGGAGCTTTAACTTCGGAGAAACATCCTACTTTTGAATTTTGATATTCCAAGTTCAACAAGATCTAGATCACGAAAAAAGAGGAAACCTCCATGAAAGCAGAAGTGCAAAATCATTAAAATGCTATCAAAATCAAGGCCAAGAAATCGGATTTTAGATTTTAATATTGGAATTCACTCGGCTTTAGATATAGAAAAAAGACCGAATCTTTTATGAAATAAAGAGTTCAAAATCATTAAAATGTTACACCACATAAGGGTATGTACTATGTCGTATATAGTATATGACACGAGAAACAACCAGTATGATTTATTGGCTTATTGCATAAAATTTCATTGTTACATGAAGAATCTGCTTCTGTTCACACAAATACAAGGGAAATCCAAGGAAATGAAGTCGTTGAAGTTCACTCTAGAAGAAAAAAAAAAATACTTCGGTATATATTATTCCTCCAATTCCACCAAGGTTAAGGTGGTACTAAGAATTGATTACTACCCTGAAATGTTTACCAGCCAGCTATTTTATCATAGTATTATTCTATTTGAGAAAACAAAGCTAGGGGCATAGGTAAACATCTGGAAAAATGTAGATATTACAATTGATCAATGTAACTTCCCCATGATACATTTAACAGAGTCTAAAATACGGATATAATCGAAGAAAAGAGAGGATTCTTTACCCTCAAGCCCATCCCTACTTACCCTGTTACTACCTGCTAGATTGTTGCAAGGACTTCCTCCAATAACCAAATCAAAGCCCCCAAACGAAGTTATGAGCTGCTCCAACCTATCATTAGTCAACTGTTGCACATCAGGAATATCTACCAAAATACCTTTTTGATTAGTCTGCTCCCACCAACTCTTTTGAATATTTCTATTCACTTCAGCAATCTCAACCGACACTACAGTATTTAATCGTATGCCCAGGCGGTGAAGAGCAACCTCAGCACCTCCAATTCCAGAAAAAAGTGAAAGCACTTTGATACCATCTGGGAACAAGTCTTTTAGCACTGAGAGATGATATGCAACCGTATCAACCTGAAGTAAAAAATGAATAAATAAATAATGACACAATTTATTACCCAAGTAATTTGGAACAAGAACAAATGAATGCCGAGCCTAGCAAAAGCTGTTGTACCTGGAATGAGTTGCCAAGTGACTTAAATCTATCTGTCCTGCTTATTCCACCTCCCCTTGTATGGTTTCGAGGGAATCCCAACAGCATTTCAACTTCATCGGGTTCAAGCGGTGCGACCTTATTTCTTCCAACCCAAACCAAATTCCATTTTCTACATTCATCAAGCACATACTTCTGAACATGGAGAGGCGGGTCATCGTCATAATCTTCAAGAGCCTTGCGGATTCTCTCTGTCAATTTTGCACTACCAATTGCAGTTTGCAGACAGTTAAGCTTTGATCTCATATCCCAGTGTGGCCACCATTTCCTAGTCAAGGGCAATGCATCATGGATGGTGCGAGGAGGAAGAGGAAGAAGCGGGAACCGGTTATCTACTGGAAGGTTATGAATATATCCTCTCTTCCTTGCAGCAGCACAGAAATACTTTGAATCAACAAATTCAGGTTCAACATCATACAAAAAGCGGGATATAGTGTCCCAAACTCCTTTAGGAGCAAGAGCCACATTCTCATAATAAAAGTATGGAGGACCTAAGGCTGCTTCCGGTAGTGTCCGATTAAAATGAGGACAAGGCTCGGTAGGAACTCCAAACCCTATCATTGGTTTGGGAAGGCGGAGTGGCTCATCATCCTCAAAAAGCGTCTTTTGCTTTTTCCTCTTCAGCTCATACTCAAGCATCTTTTTCCTCTTATGCTTGGCAAAATCACTATAAAGCTGATCAAAACAAGACTGCGCATGAATAATAACTTCTCCAGCAAGACCAAAAGATAAGCATGATGTTTAGGTTTTTTTATGTTACAATGCAGATAATGAAATCAGCTAAGAGCATGTGATACTTGGCATGAATCATAATGTGATATGCCTGCTCTGACAAAAGGGATAATCAAACTACCTTTGGTTTATCAGGTGGGTCTACATAAGTAGCATCTGATGCCCTCGCCATCTGAGCAGCGCAAAGGAAGTCAGCTAACTCTTCAAGCGAAGAGTCTGGGCCTGGACCCCCCAAAAAAAATTTGGAACCAATATTAGAAGCTCATAAAAGGATAATAATGAAAATAAAATACTTTTATTAAACATAATAAAGTGCAATTGGTGCATCACAAGACATGGAATATAAACAAGCCGAGGTCCAAGGAAACCCAAAAAAGATCAAATAGAGAACAAGAAAAAGTAACAATATGACTTTTTTTAGGAGCTCTACAATCTTGGCATACCACATCTTTCTAATGCTATTGACACTTCTTCTGCAGGATAACCCATATCAGCCAAAAACATTAATTTCTTTTCCTTCTCTGACAAAGGAGCAGATGTTTCCTGCAATTGAAAACAAACCTCTGTGATCAAAGTGGAAAGCTATCACTCTTAATAGCCTTAAAGGCTAAGAGAAACTCAAATTCATATAGCTCAGAAAATTCATATTTCTACAATACACTTTTGAGATCCTTACTGTGATGCGCTAACCTTCATGAATCATGATTATAGATGAAAAAAGGGTTTTTTGGGAAATTCACAGAGCATATTTCTATAGAACTGAGCAAAGACAACAAGGTATAAAAGTTGAATGAGAATCACCTCTATTCCAAGACAGCCATCTGAATCAGATAAATCCTCGAGCATATTTTCGTCATAATCTGAGGACCATGAATCAGAATCTGCATCAATCTTATGGTCAGAATTACCATTGTTAGTCTGACTATAAATATCATCGATTCTCTCGACAACATCCCCAGTTTGCTCTCTTGCTGAAGTTTCAATATCTGGTACATCTGAGGGAGAGCTTTCCAAAGCCTAATAATCAATAACAGGTAAATGCAAATAATTAAAATGTATGACATTATACAAGTAGATTGCTACATATTCACCAAAGCCACCAATCAGATTTCAGTATGTAAGAAAGAGGACAGCTCATAGGTCAGCTCAGCAGGAAAATAACTGATTTTGTCTTTTGGTTATTTCGGGGAGTGAATCTAGTGGGAAAGGGTGAGTGGTAAATTCTATGTACTGGCCAGGTGTGGCAGGAGTTTGTTAGGGTATGAGGATTATAAATAGGAAGAAAAGAGAGGTGAGAGGGTATCCAGAAAATACAAGTGTCATACTTGGGAGAGAGCCTTCCTCTCGAAAGAAGGTTTGTAATCAATCCTTTCTATCAATAAATAAAATACTAGCTGCGTTTGGTGGCTAGATTTCTCTGATTCACAGCATAGATGTTTCATATTGGGATATTTTAAGGATGTACATCAGTACATGATACCGCCTAGCAAATCTGCTTGCGAAATCAAAGAACGAAGGCCAAGTAGTATCCCATTATTCTAGGTGCACAAAATAAAATGAAGGGTACCAAAGTGCAGCTGGTTGTTTGTCAAATTATAAACTTGACAGTTGCAACACAGCCAGTAGTTACAGTTACATAAGCAGAAGTCGAGCAACAAATAAGGATTAATTTAGTTTGCAATAGCATCATGGCATATGCATCAGGTGCAACTTTTTCATAAAAAATTAAGGAAACATGATCACAATATACAAGTACTTGAACTCTATACCTCCGTCCTCAACATAGTACTGCAATGTAATTAAGGAAGCATTACAAAGCAGATCAAAATGAAATAAACAAGTAATTGCCCATAGCGTAAAGCATCTCAGTGCCCATAATATCTCCTGTCCTTTACTGAAATGGTCACAGCCCTATTATATATATATATATATATATATATATATATATGTATGTATTGCTACTACATAGTCTAGTAAAAAACATAAGTCCATAACTTCATAAGTTTTACATCTGATTTATGTAATATGCGATTTATGTCATAATTCGCATATAAAATTATTTCACAAAGGTCATTTGCTCATAGTTACCAAGGTCCAGGCTGGTAGCTTATTAGTGAGCAAAAATTCAAGATACCACTCACCCGCCCACCCGCCCACATGGCACACACCTTCCTACAAATATAGGTTTATAATATCAAAGAGAGGTAATGGCAGAAAAACATTTCATTTGTGCACCCATAGTCCCATACAACAGGTTCAAGGTCAAAGATACTACATCACTCAAAACATTAAATTTCCAAAATAAAAAGGGAGTGTACACTTCCACATTTCTATATAATAATAAGAATAGTAACGGTAACAACAACAATAATAATTATAAATAATAATAATAACAATAAAAATAATATTAATCAATCAAAGCCTTAATCCCAAAAATTGAGGTCGGCTACATGAACCAAAAATAATCATTCCATGTGGTCATCCAAATAAATTTTCCTCCGCCATCCCCTGCAATCGAGAACCTCATTCTCTTGTAAATCTAAAAGCTTCATATCCTTTCTAACCCCTTCCCACCGAGTCATTTTTGGTCTCCTCCTACCTCATTTGAGATCTCCATGATCCCACCCTTCCAATCGTCGCATCGGCGCTCCCACAGGTCTCCGTCTCACATGTCCTAACCAATGCAAGCAATTTTACCTTAATTTGCTTGCAAAGTCTGCGACACCAACTTTTCGGCGTATGACTTCATTTCTGATTCTATCCCTTAAAGTGTTCCCGCACATTCATCTCAACATCCGCATCTCCGTAACTCTTACTTTTTGAATGCGCTCCTTCTTATAAGCCCAACATTTTGTACCGTAGAGCAACACTGATCTTATGGTCTTATGGCAATCCCGTAGAATTTCCCCTTCAACTTTAACGGGATGTTTTTGTCACATAACACTACCGTGGCTGCTCTCCATTTAAGCCACCCAGTTTTAATCCTATGTGTCGCATATTGGTCAATATCACAATTCTTTTGGATAAACGACTCGAGATATTTAAAACATTTCCCCATATCTAGGGCTTTTCCATCCAACCTCACCACCGCATCACTTACTCCCCTTCTAAGTCCCAAAGCGGCATTCCATATATTCCGTCTTACTCCGACTTAGCTTAGACCCTCAAGACTTCAACCTTTGTCTCCATTGCTCTTATCTGGCATTAACCCCCTCTTTAGTTTCATCCACCAACACGATATCATCCGCAAACAACATGCAACATGGAACCTCATCCTGGATTGACCTTGTTACTTCATCCATAACCACTGCAAAAAGAAAAGGGCTTAACTCCAACCCTTGGTGCAACCCAATTGTTATAGGGAAGTCTTTAGTCAACCCACCACAAGTCCTAACATTTGTGGACACCTCCCAATACATATCCATAACCAGGTCAATATACCTTCGTGGTATACCTTTCTACTCATTGCCCACCAAAGTACATCTCTTGAAACCTTGCCATATGCCTTCTCTAGATCAATGGAAACCATATGGAGGTCCTTTTTTCGCGCCCTATAGAACTTCATCATTTGTTTTAACAAATGAATTGTTTCCACAGTGGACCTCCAAGGCATAAAACCAAATTGGTTTTCGTAGATGCTTGTGCATGCCCTCAACCTATGTTCTATCACCCTTTCCCACTACTTTGTAGTGTGGCTCATAAGCTTGATCCCTCGATTGTTAGAACAATCATGGGTTGTTCTTATAAAGTGGAACCAAAGTGCTCTTTCACTAATCTTGTGGAATCCTCGAAGTCTTCCAGACCTTGTTAAACAAATCATTAAACCAATCAATACCCACCTTACTCAGAAACCTCCACACCTCCACTCGTATACCATCAAGACCCGCTACTTTCTTTGGTTTCATCTTTTTCAAAGCAGTCTCCAACTCTACCCTTCCGCACATATTCCATGTTAATTTCCTCTGCATCCACTAATGTATCTCCTGTGACCCCATGACTGCCATTACACAATTCATCAAAGTACCCCTGATACCGTGTTGTTGTTGTTTTACTTGGTCATACTTGGTCTAAAATAATGGAGGATCACGTTCTTAAAGGTTTCTTGATTAAAAGATTCCAATCTACGACGTTTCTTGGTGCTTCTAAAGATAGAATTTCAGTTTCAGAGCTGTGCAGTTTGTCTGAATTGAAGATTTTTTTTTAAAAGGCTTTGAACTAGAAAGCGTGCGAGTATGCGTTGGAAAGCTTATTGAATCTAATTTTAAGGAGAAATATTTCAAAAACTAAAAGAAAAAAAAAAGATAATATTTTATCCAGTATTTTGTTCGCCTGTCAAACTGGAAATAAACTTTTAGTTAGATTTCTTTTACTTAGAGTCCAAGTATAGTTAGGATTTGTTTTAGGACGTGTTTATTATTTTGTTTTCTTTTTTTTTCTTCCTAAATTAGGCCTAAATGCAAGGGATGTTTGCCTACAAATATTCCTTAGTTCATTAATGAAAAGCGTGAGTTGTGTTTTTGAGAAAAAGTTCTTATGAACGGAACTTTGTTAAGGTTGCATGTTATACATGAATCTTGACCGAGACTCAAGTTTCAATGTCTTTCAACTCCGATTGAAAGTCATATCCTTTGTTACTAATTAAATCCTTTCATATTATACTACACTACCACCATAATTCATCAAAAGTCTATACAAATTCATCATAAAATCGTCACCATCATATTAATTTTCGAACAAGTTGAGCCCTTCTGCTTGTTTTGATTGGTTTGATTCTTGAAAAACCCTTAAAATACGCATCAAATATGTGTGGATGCTGGGATAGGAAACTCGTGCATCTAGGGTTTCCTAAGCAAATACCCAAAAGAAAGGAGGCACGTAAATTGAAGATTTCTTTTGGAACTATTGAATACAAGTTCAAAGGATAATCATATCAAAATTCCAGTCCGATTGTTTTGCATCGTTCTCCTTCGTTAGAAAAGATTTTGAGGTGATTCTTGTTTTTTCCATGTCTTTTAGTTATACTTGGTCTACAATAATAGAGGATCACGTTCTTGAAAGTTTCTTGATTAAAAAATTCAATTTAGGACGTTTCTTGGTGCTTCGAAAGATAGAATTTCATTTCGGTGCTGTGCAGTTTGTTCGGCTTTGAAGATTTTTTATTGATAGTTGGCTTTGAACTAAAAAGCGTATGAATATGCGTTGGAAAGCTTATTGAATCTAATTTCAAAAAAAAATATTTCAAAGATTTAGAAAAATACGGAAGATAATGTTTTATCCAGTTTTTGTTCGGCCGTCAAACTGGATATCAGCTTTTAGTTAGGTTTCTTTTACTTGGAGTCCAAATATAGTTAGAATTTGTTTTAGCACGTGATTATTGTTTTGTTTTCTAATTTTATTGCTTCCTAAATTAGGTCTAAATGCAAGGGATATTTCCCTACAAATATTCCTTAGTTCATTGATGAAAAGTGTAAGTTCTTATGAACGAAACTTTGTTAAAATTGCATGTTATGCGTGAATATTGACCAAGATTGAAAATCCTTTCACATCCTTTGCTAAAGTTTCAATGTCTTTCTGTGATTGGAAGTCATACTAATTAAATCCTTTCACATTATACTATACTACCACCATAATTCATCGAAATTCTATACATATTCATCATAAAATCGTCACCATCATATTAATTTTCAAGCTTGTTTTGATTAGTTTCACAATCAAACAATCACAGTCTTGTTTTGATTAGTTTGATTCTTGAAATCCCCACAAAATACGCATCGTTAGATCAGCAAAGAATTTACTACCTCCACTAAACATTATGTGCAACACTTTTTATATTGGAATGTTACACATTATGCGTAACACGTCATTTCTTTCTTCTTTTGGTAAGTTTTTTCAATTGAAATTCCAAAAACACCCTCAGTAAAAACATCCTAATTTTAGTTTAAATCACTAACACCTCAAAATCATTAATAATCTAACTTAATAATTTTACTAATTAATCACTAACACCACCACCTCTTCTTCTCTCTCATCTCCAAACACCAACTCAAACCAACACCACCCTTCTATTCCTCTCTCTTCTCCAACCATATTAAACCACCTACACATCGCCGCATCTAACCTCTCAAGACCACCAAAACCCTAGCCGGACTTCGATCTAAGTCCTCAACACCACAATGGCCGGCTACGTCCTTCGGTCTAAACCCTCACCACCACAATTGCCAACTACGTCCTTCGATCTAAGCCCTCAACACCACCAAAACCCTCACTTAACCCTTCGAGACCAATACACACCACCACCACCACCTCATACCACCTTCGAGACCAACACAAACCTCCACCACCACAACCATCTTTGTTTTTGTCTTCAATCAAATCCACCACTTCCAATTTTGATTTTTCTTTCATTTTCTTTGATTAAATTGATTTATTCATGATTATTTCGTTCGGTGGTTGGTTTCGGTGGTCTTGGTTGTTTCAATGGTTTAAGGGTTTCCGTGGTCTTGGTAGTGGATTTCAGTGATTTCGGTGGTGGTGGTGGTGGTGAAGAGATTATGGTTTCGATGGTTAAGATGGTGGTATTGGTCCTACTTTTCATTTTTTGTATTCCTCGATTACTCATTAATTAAACGCCCTCAACAATAGCCACTTAAAACTTGTTATGTTAACTCTTTTGAGGATTTTTGAAAAGGGTTTTTTTTCTCCCAAGACCTTCTTATGGCCTTTTGAACCTCGAAAAGTTATCTTAGGGCCTTATTTTGACCATAAAGGCACCATATAAAACATTTTGGCTTTTTTTTGGGACCCCAAAATCTCCGAAAATGTGATTTATAGCCTTCATTATTGGCTTTCAAAGGGTTGTCTCAAACATTGTCTTGTTTCCACCTATTATTTTACCATGTGGTTCGGGTGACCATGGGACTACATACAATCGATTTCAGCCTCTAAAGAAATTGTTATCCAACCTCTTTCAGAGATGTTTCGAAGGCCACAATAGTCATTTTGATCTCACGGGACCTTCACCAATTTGGTACTAGAACGGGTTTCTCGCCAAACAGGCGATTACTTCATTCAAGATTAGTTTAAACATATGATCAACATTGTTTTTCCCTTAGTTGTAAAAGCGCGCCTAAGCACAAGACGCATCCAAGCACTAAGTAAAACGCTTCAAAAAGAATAAGCGCAGGGGGGTACATGAAGCGCAAAAAAGCGTCGCCTAGGTGCGCTTTTAGGTGAAACCCACAAGTGCAAAAGCGCGGGCTTTTGGGGGCTTTTTAAGTTTAAAAAATTCTGAGGTAGTCACATGCTATTCACATGTTAGTTTTTAGGGTTTTTCTTTTAGTGTTAGGAGAGAGAGCGAAGTAATCAACTTTATTTGATTTTTGAAGGAGAGAAGAGAGGTTTTCAGGTTAGTTGTTTTTTCCCCTGTTATTTTCTTCTGTTATCTTTTTCTGTTTTTTTTCTTCTGCTTTTTCTCCTTTTTCTTGTTTTTCTTTTTGTGTTTTCTTTTGTTTTTTCTCCATTTTTTCCTCTTGTTTTTTTCATCTTTTTTTTTTTTCAGGTTTTTTTACTTATCCTCTTGCTTTTTTTTATTCTTCTTTAAAAAATAAAAATAAATAAATAAATAAACATTTACAATTTTGCTTTTGTTAATTTTTACATCATTTTTTTCTGTTTTTATGCCTCATTTTTTTCATTTAATTTGTTCTCTGCTTTATTTTATTTTATTTTTTTCTGATTTTCTTGTGCTTCATTTCCTTTACTTGTTTTTACTTTGTTTAAGCTTTTTATTGATTTATTTCTGTTGTTTTTTTTTTTTTGACTAAAAATGATTGCCATCCACAAAAAAAGGGCCTAGACCCACGAGAAGCGCGCCTAGGCACACGAAGCCCAAAGCGCACCTACCTTTTGGGCTTCTAGGAGCTTCTTGCCTTTTAAAACTAAGGTTTTTCCAATATGTATTATCTCCTATCACTACCAGCTATCCTTTTCAGTTTTGACCTTTATTTTTCTAAGTCATCTTTGGCCTTGCAAATTGACCAACAAAATTTTATCTACTGCTCAAATTCAATTGGCCCCAAGAATTGGATGAATATGACAACTGTTCTATACGCAGAAAGTTCAAAACAGAAGAAAACACTCGCTAAGAGTGACAGTCTCCAGTAGCTGAATCACTGCAACACTTTGCAGCTACCTTGTGTCTATTTCTACTCGATTGAGTTGATAATATCTAATGAACACAGCAATTTGACACAAGTCCCACACAACAATCTCTTAGTATGCCATAAAAAGGTCAACTTTACCATACATGTTATTTAGGACATTATCTATTCTCTTATTATTACTTTAATGGGAGACTGCATCTGCCTATTATGAAGATCCTTCCAATAAATCAGACACTTAATATTGGTGAAAGTTATAAACAAGCACTGCGAGAATTTCATAAATTAAAGCACATATCACGGCATCACCAACTTAAGGAAGTACAATGCAAATGGAATTGTAAATGACCACAGTAGAGAAATTAAGTGAGAAAAAATCAGGATAATGGATGGACTAGAACCAAAACTTTGCATAACACATAAACCTAGGAAACTTCAAAGAAGAGACAAATGACTTCAAACGAAAACTGAATCCAGTGACAATGTCCCTTGTCCCTTGCTTACTAATGCTATTATTATCTCTGTTACACAAGCTCTATTGCAGGAGAAGGCCAAAACATTTCTGGTGATGGCACAAATTGCAAGACAAGTCAGAGGACAAGAGAAGGAACATCAACAAGAGTTAGGTGTTTTCAAAAGGGAAATCTTTTGTTTACATCACAAGTTTACAAAAGCGAAATCTTTTGTTCTCAAGATGTGAGAGGGAGAGAACAATGCAAATTGATTGAAAGCCCAATACTTGTAGAATAGCGATCAATAATTTCTATAAAAATTTTGTATATCACTGTATTAGTAAATTTTCTTGTCATTATGCATAGTTTAAGGGGAATATAGTATTATGGTATTTGAGCTATATTAGGATATTAGATTCTTTATTCTATCAAATTAGAGTTTAGACTCTAAATTATCCTATCATATGTTTCGTGAATTGTTCATATTTTTTGAGTGAATTTAATTAATTCATTTGACAAAAGCATACTCCATCAAAAATAGATACACTTTAGAAATTAAGCGTTTCAAAGTCAAAAGAGCATCAAAAAAACTAGTAATCATGGGAGAAGGTGGTCATACTAGTTCACCAAGGACATAGCACTTGAGAGTGGCACCAAGTGATAGAACGATATCTAAAGTTTTGTTGCCTAACCCTACCTAGTTCTCTTCCTTTCCTGGTTCTAAGGTGTGCAACCACTCACTCCTTGATGACTAAACAAGGACAAAGCCTTAGTCCCAAAATAATTTGGGGTAGGCTAAACATATATCAGTAAGAGGAATCGCAGCGGTCAATTGCAAAAGTCTACTCTCTATTATTCTATGTTAAAAGCCATATTCTCCTCTATCCCAAACATCCTCATATCTCCATCAACAATCCTCATCCAAGTTTGCTCAAATCTTCATCTACCTCTCTTTTGTCCATCTTGTTGCCACTCTACAAACCTCCCTACCAAAGCAACTGGTCTCCGTCTTATATGTCCAAACAATCTTAGATAGTTTTCCCTAATCTTATCCTAAATTGAAGCAACTCCTACCTTCTTCCTAATAATTTTATTCCCTATTAACCTATTTAATCCTGTCTTACATTACGGCACATCCAACATAGCATACTCATCTCTTTCACACTCATCTTATGGAGGTGACAAAACTTCAAAGCCTCATCCAATTCACCATCCTTTTGATTAACGAATCCTAAACATTGAAAAAATTAGAACATTGAACACTCCTTCCATTCAGACTAATCTCGCTTGTCATCTTGCTCTTAATCACATCAAATTTAGACTCCCTATATTTTCTTTTACTTCAACTCACCTTAAGACCACACAATTGATCATTCTACTTCCAAATTGTTAACATTGCATTGTTTTCCTTCCTTACTAACTTATCAATATATTATTTTTTATTGCATAGTTGACATAAGCAAAGACGTACACATTTTTTATCTCAGTACAATACCCATAGAAAAGATTACATATATATCTTAGTTCCCTCTTGTAACTTCCCACTCCTAATTTACAGCACATCACAGTCACAAATTTGTAAAGAATTAACAAAGCAAACCATAAATGACCCTATGAATTAACATTCCAATATAGACTTGCAAGGATGAGTCATAATTATCTTTCATTCCTTTATAACAGCATGAAATCTAACACTTAATTAACTGGCTCAATGGTATTACAGAAGTCAACTTTGTAAAGACAATAAACACTAAACAAAACATATGTCATTTGACACGAAAAGGGGGAAAGCAATAGTTTTACTTTAAAATTTTCAACAAAGATAAATATTTAATAGTAGACAGTCATTGACTCATGCAACAATGGCAAAATATAAACACAAATAGCAATCCCATTCACACGAACTAACACACATGCACACCTAATCAAAAGACATATATATCAGTTTTCAATCCCTCACAAGTTCATGTCTGGACAGCATCCATACAATATATTGCCAGGCATAATTATATGTAAATAAAATCAGCAACAAAATAGCAACATTTCATATGACTTATAGCTATAACCAAGACAAGTACGATAAATTCAATAATTTAAAGTTTAAATCTATTCAAGTTTTTTTTAGTTTTTGGAAGAAGACTCAAAATATTATTTTTTTTCAAAAGCTATAAAAACTATGTTTACTATTTTAATGTGTTAAAATAAAACTAATGGTGTCTACTTCTTTTTTAAAATTAATCAACACTAAATATATATATATATATTATCAATTTAAAATTTTGTACACAATGTACGCGACGCATGCATAAAACGCTAGTTTAGCATTATGGGAATAATAATATGTCAGCATTAAGCTTATAAAAAAACATGTTGTTGAAAAAAAAGTTATAGACAAGAGGGTGATAAGTAACTAACCGAATATGTAAGAAGAGCATTTAGAATGGAGTCCATATCCCCTTCTCCTGCTCAAAAAAAATAAAATAAAAAATAAAATAAAAAAGAGTGGTGAAAGCATGATATAGTAAAAAGAATGAGCGTCCAAAAGTACCATTTTCTTGAATTGCTTTAGCAACTAATTTTTCAGAGAAACCTGCTCCAACAAAATGGCGAAACAATGTGGAGGACGGCCCAGAAGAGGAGCTTCCCTTAAGAAAAAAGAAAGTAATTCAAAATGAGTTGACAGCAGATATATATGTATATATAGAAATATGAATACAAGAATGTTTGTGGTAAAGGGAGCGGAGACAGATTAGTAGATCTGCAATGATCATACGCAGTAGGGGGGGGGGTTGGGTTCTTTGGAATGGGAAATTGGGGCAGTTGATACTACAAATGATGTGCAAAGTAGCAGAGGTGCATGCACACAAGGGGGTAAGGATGTAAAATTAGGAAGGCTGACCTCAGCTTCAGCATTGAAAGGTAGAGCCGTTAATGAAGAACCTGTATCAAAAACATCATTCTGTTTTCCTACGTCATCATCACTACTCCAGCTAAAGTTTTCACTTCCATTGTCGGAGAGGTTCCCAGTCTACATATTATTATTATTATTTATTTCAAATCATTATAGTCAATTAATCACTGCTTAAATAATAAACAACGCCCAATTGAATTTAAACAAAAATTAAATAAATACCATCTTTGGTGGCAGTGTAGTTCTGTGCACTTCACTGCAACCTGCACCATTTTGCATTAGTAACAATCCCCATTATCTTGTTTCTTCAATTTCATACATGGATCCTTATATTCAATTGTTTTTTGTTTTTTTTTTTTTTATATAAACTAAACCCTCAATATCACCGTTTCCTAATTATAAGAAAAAAAAAAACCCTAATTTACGATTACTGGCCTTTTATATTAAACGACGCTCAAATAAATCCTGGCAAACTCATATTAATATTCGATTAAACAATTAAATAAATAAATAAATAAATAAATAAATAAATAAATAATCTCACCTGCTTCAATGGAGGGGAGGAGGCATATAGAGACGCTTCAATGGAGAAGGGGGTGGACTCTGCGACTGTCACTACACATTACAAACGCCCCGAGACGTGATTTATGAGTCCCCCCCTACCCTGCATTTACCCTACCTAAATTGTATACCACAGGGCATTTTTGTAATTTCGTCTACTTTTTGATTTATGACTATTTCCCATTGTACTGTCTAAGTAAGGACGCACCGCACCCCCGTTGTTTAGTTTTGCTACAATCATGACTATTCTTAATAAATAATTCATGAAATGAATAAAATTAAAAAAATAATACAACAATAACATTATTTTAAAATTAACATTTTCAAAAAACTTCAGAACTTACATGTTAGTTTTATTATAAAAATAATTATATTATTTTTTAATTTACAATGCATTAACGTTTGAAATGGTAAAAAGTCCAAAATATATATATATATATATATATATATATGAAAAGATACATATTTCTTCACAAAATATTAAAAAATATCCACCCAAACAAATAGAAAATTGCATGCACGGGAAAGAAGAATCTTGCACCTTGCAATAACAGTTGCACCTCACAATTAGTGATTGTTGTGGTGCTCCTTCTTGCTCGCTACTCCTTTGCTTCCTTTGTTTAAACATTCATATTAGTAAAGCTCTTTTACACATAAATATTCCAAAATGTTAATTTTAATTGATTTGGTTATTAGAATTCCAAACTTTATGAGAAAAATCCCACTTTCACCGCTTTGCTCAAAATAATCCATACTTTGAGACATTCCTTTATAAATCGATAATGGATGACAAATTTTATACACACACTCATTTACTAGTTACATGCTAAATAGGTTAACTTATCTTCATCTTTATGTTCCTCACACTCTCACTGTCTCCCCCGCCCTCTTCCCCATTATTACCATCATCGATCATCAGCCATCACAATCACCCTCTTTCACACCATCATCATCAGTCACAACCGCTATCACCCAGAACCACCACTGACCCAAATAACCACCACTAAACGTAATAAGTACGCAACCCAAGCCAGAAAAGACAACCCAAAACACATGATCATCCATTTTGACCACCCTACAATGATTATCTACCCAAAACAACCCCTCACCAAACTCGATTACCAAAAACACCACTCCACGACGACCACCCACCTTAAAACATCACCAAACTAAAAACGGCTGACCTCCACAAACCCAAGCGTCAAAACCTAAACCTCAAACCCAAATCCCAAAATTGATGCCCAAACTCTTAGCCCCGTTATTTTGTCCCTGAACTTTAATTTTGAGTTCAATTTTTCTTTTTTTATTGGTTATAGTTCATTGTTAAGTGGTGGATTATTCTTTCGTTTTTTATTCGAGGTAATTTATTTAGGGTGGTGCTTGGTGGTGGGGCTATGGCGTTTGTTTAATTAACCACCATCAATTAGGCTTGGCTTGGTGGTAGGGGTAGGGTTATGACGGTGCGGTAGGTGATATTATTGGTTAGGGTCATAGGTCATGGTGGTAGCAATGGGTGGTCAAAGGTGTGGTGGTGGACCGGTGGTGTTAATGGTAACGTTGCTTGGTGGGTTAGGGGTGAAGGTCAATAATAATAAAGTCAAGAAAAGATAAACTTAACCTACAAAAACCTATTGCGATAAGTTACAATTAAAAAGGTGTATGTAGGTAATTTTTCATCCAACCTCGGATGATGATGAGATTTCTCAAAGTGTGGATTATTTTGAGTCAATTGGTGAAAGTTGCGAATTTTCCCGTAAATTTTGGCTTTTAGAATTACGTGTTGCTTGAAATTTAATGAGTATGTTTAATTTTGGTTTCATTGAGTTTTAGATTTGTAGGTTCTTGGTTTGGGATGGAAAAGAGCAAGAAGGGGAGGAAATAGCGGGAGGGAAAGGAGAGAGATGGTTAGGTTAAGGAGTGTAATTAGGGGAGAATGAATGGGCAACACCGAAAAATTATAGTCAATATTGGAAAATGATCACTTGAAAATTTTTTTATGGTTTTTTTTAAGTTATACCCCTAATTAAGACATTGATTTTTCCAAGGTATATTCAAAGTTTTTCACATTCTTCGAGTTTACCACTCAAATAATGATTTTTAACCAGCATTAAGCACTCTGTTAACTCGTCATTAGTATTTTCGTTAATTCATCCGTGTTTTTTCTTTTTTAATGAATTTAGTTAATTAATTAATTTAAATTTTAAAAATCGGAGAGAAATATTCCCACTATAAAAGAAAGGGCGTTGGCTTTATAAATTTTCACTTTATTTTTTCTCCCCATTTTTACTCAAATCACCAAGAACTTTTCATTGAATTAAAAAAAAAAAAAACAGTTAATGACGACAATGCTAGTAGCGAGTTAATAAAGTGTTTAATGTTGCTTAGAAGTTATTAGTTGAGGGGTACGATTGATAAATATGAGAATTTTTGAATACATCATAAAAAAAAAAGTCAATAAATCTATGGTATAACTTAGAAAAACCATTTTTACGTAGTAACTAGTAATTTAGCCCAGGCGATGCCCCGGGTTGATCTCAAAATATCAAATACTCCCTTTGTATCTTTTTACTTGCTACATTTGGGTTTTCGACACCAGTTATAATGTAATTTTGACTCACTTTGGTGCTTTATTTATACGTAAAGAAAAATATAGCCATGTGGAATCTTGTTTGATTTGTTTCGATGTAAACTTTCCAAATATATACTTTTTATAATTTATTAAAATATATAACTCGAGATTACAATTTTTAAAGTTGTTTATTGGGAACCGTAAAAAAGTAAATGTAGAGTAAAAAAAGACGGAGGTAATATGTTGTTATTCATAAATTTTTATAATATATTTTATTATCTTTTTGTAACTAATTGGCTCATGCTAAATTGATAAAGATTATGTTTCCATGATAAGTTTGTCGTTAAAAAAAAAAAAAATCACTTTTTTCGGATGAAAATAACCACTATCGGGCACTTGAGATAAGGGAATGTGTTAGTAATAGTCTCTTATCATGCTTGATGTACATACTTGTGCATGTACTTTTAGTTACATGTACTCATATTACTATAACTCTTTATTATATTTTATTGTGGACAATTGATCAACAAAAACAAAGTGGATTGATGGTTGTGTATTTACATTTCATTTGAAAGGTCACGAGTTCAAACCTTAATGGCTACATGTTGTTTTCATTCGTAATTTTTGGATGTATCGTGGCAGACTTCTAATTAAACCCTAAAACCATTGTTTAATGCCCAAAAAATTAAACAAACTTTAAAAGACACCTTTCTCACCACCTCCCTCGCCATTTTCATCTTTACCACCACACCAAACCACCACTACCAATACCCTCGATGGGCGACGACCACACCACTCCACCACCACCACCACTATACTCGACGAGCAACAACCACCACGGTAATTTTTTTTCAAAAAAAAAAAAGGTTGCATCGTCCACCCAAGATAATTATTCCCCTAAGGTAAATCGTCCTAGCCAGACAATTCTGCCATATTTTGTTTTCGTAGCGGATTTAGGGTGATGCTCAAGTGGTCGTGGGAAGTGGATTTTGAATAGTGTGTAGGTGGGTTTTGGCTTTTGGGTTGTGGGTGGTGTGCATGTGGTTTTAGGTGGTTTGCATGTGGGTTTCAAGTGGTTTTGGGTGTCTGGGAGTGATGTGTGTGACATGCAGTGGTGGTTGAGGGGAGATGAACAGAAGATGAAGGAGGACCAGGTAAAAGTGAGTTCTATAGTATGTTGGAGGGTTTAACAATGACTTGGAATGTCGGTCACTAAAAAGTCCATTGTTGGTGGATATTATCCCAACTAATTGCCCTTATTTACATCTCCTTCAAAAGTGCAAGTCCTTAATCTACAAAAGAGATTGGGTAGTCACGATTAAACATTGCTACAGGGAGACTAATAGTGCAGCAGATTAGCTAGCAAAATTTGGTGTCCACTCATAGCGGAAGTTAGTCATCTTTGAGGTGGTCCCAAAGGACCTTCGTGCTGTTTTATTGGAGGATCTTGGGGGAAGAACTTGGCAGAGAATGGTGCTTGCTAATGTTGTGGATTAATCCCAGCGAGTGGTGGTGCATGCCACATAGTGTTTTATAGTGTTTTTTTAGGTTGTTTTTTCGTTCTAGTCTTTTTTAGTTTGCTTTTTTTACTTGTTTGGGATTTTTGTCCCCTTTTATTTCACCTAAAAATAGGAAAAATCAACCTACATTTTAGGTATTAAATAGGATCATTTTAGGCAATCTTTAGCATTAAATTACAACAACAAAAAAATGTAAGAATTTTTTTACGAGAACACACCTTTAAAAAGATTGCGAAAACACACCTTTTAAAATTTTCTTGTAAGGTCACACCTTAAACCAATTTTTTTTGTAAGAACACACCTTTGGTCTATGTTCAGGTGTTGACTCTAGATTTCGGCATTGACCATCCTTTTTACACGAATTGCACACTAACTTAACCTAAATTTTTTATTTTTGCATTCCTCTTTTCAATTCCACCACCACTCCCACTAGCTGGTTTAACCTTCCCTTCACTACCACCACCACCATATTCCGCCGTGACAATCACCACTCTAGCCCTACCACAACCACAACCCATCAAATCTCCTTAATTTCTTTACCCTCTTCTTTCCAACCCTCTTCTTCGTCATTTATCATCGCCGACACCACCACACACCCTATTCTTCGTCATTTAACATTGCCACCAACATATATAAATCCTTTAAACTTGACTCAAACAAACCATGATTCGCCAAATATTGCGCCTGTGATTACTACACTAGTCCAAAAATCCAATTTTGCTGCGGTTTTTAACCGCAGCACTTGGAGCAGCAGCAATAAACCAACATATTATTTGCTGCGGTTGAACCGCAGCAAAAAAATGGACTTATTTGCTGTGGTTATTCACAAAACCGCAGCAAATAAGCACCCAAAAAAATATTTTTTTTTTTTTTGCATTTTAAAGCAAAATTAGAAGTTGAAATGTTATACATACATAGAATCAATTATTTTCAATATAATTACACTTCTATCACAAAAAAAATACAGCAGAAAGAAAAAATTTTCAATATAATTACACTTCTATCAATTAGAGGGCTGGACCTTTGGCATGTGGCAGCATAAACCTCTTTCCTTTGGTTCCAGCAGAAAGAAGCAGGCAAGCCTGACCTATAGCAGCCCCTACAGCAACTGTGTGTATCTCAATGTAAAAAAATTGTCCAAAATAAAAGCAGAAAATGATGGGTTGAAATGAAGATGATAGATATATGATTTAGAAACCAAGGCTTACAAACATTATCGATTAGAAACCAAGTAAGTGATTTAAAATCCAAGTATAGCAAGGACTTGTGGTTTTGATTCAAGAATGAGGGCTACTTATCGATTATATGTCTTTGGTATGGCATTATATCTCACAATTCCACGAATAAATTCAGAACAATGTTTAGTCCTATTGTTTTGTTGCCACTTCCAAACTATATTTACTCCTGTTATTCCAGATGCCAGTTGATCTCTATAATAAAAGTAAATATAACAAGTACTTACAAAGTTGCAAAACACATGTATTTGCAAGGTCTAAAATAAGCCATTCAATCTGTGAAGGAGCAATAGGTAAAAACACTGAAAAGACCCTTAAATAAACTTGCAATATTGTACTCTATATTTCAATTGTTTAAAGAGTGTGTAAACAATATATCCACAGATATCGAAAAAAACAGAAGGGATTAGAAAGGAACATTGCTTCCAACAAAACTATAAAGAGAAGCTGACAAAAACTGAGTCGTGATAAGAATTTTCATAAATACGAAATGCTTATGCTCCTGGATAGTAGAGATAGCACAACGAGGTTAAGTAATAGCTTAAGAAACAGAAAAAACAGACAAATCACATATGCTGAAAAACATATAGGAGCCAATACAGTTGACAGTTGACTTAAAAAAGGTAGAGATAACTTACCATCAAAACTTGATTCCACATGGGAAGACGAATGCAACTGAAAGCCAAAGCAGTCAAGAGCTGTTTTTAGTTCCATAAAGCCAGGGATCCATTCGATCTTAATTGCAGGAGCATCAATCTAAAAGAGCAACAAAAGAACTAGACAATTTAAAATGGAGATCATTGGCTACCTGTTAATTAAATTAAACAGCACATTTTTAAAGTCGTTTTCTACCAAGACCTAGGCACCTAGCTAACCTTGTTGCACAAAATGGCACACCAAAAGTCACAAGCAGAAGCCATTAGTGATTCTTCTGATGAGTAAAACACTGCAAATAAAAGATACAAAAATGATCAATGATATAAAATCCTTAGCAGTGTTTGTGTTTGATATACACAGATTAAGGGTCCATTTTGCTATTGATTCTTCTAAAACACCATAAGTTATAATCAATTTCGAGAGCCTATTTGAGGTGTTTGGGTCCCCCTGCTATCCCACAAAAGCTTTGATACAAACTAATGCCATACCAAATCAATGATGACACCCGGAATAATAGTTATTAAACTGACAAAACTTGTGACAAATACAACTCATACCCTCGATTAAAATAGGCAAATGATGATTCAAAACACATTACCATTAAATGATAATCATCATACCGCGAGGGGAAAAGGACAAACAACACACAATGTAAAATAATTCTTCAGCTAGTGCTCCTAAATCACATAAACAAACTAAAGAAAACCAAATATAACAAAACATGAGAAATCTACACCAGAAATCGCGAAAATTGGTAGTTTGGTAAATGATTGAATACATAAAAACCCTAGTTCCACAAAAACACATGAAATTACACAACAATTTACAATTAAGATAATTCCAATAAATTACATGAATATACAAAAACGAAAGTTATAAACAGCCATTAAAATTAGGAAATAAAAACGAAAATCATAGTTACATATGCAATTGATAATCAAACTCAAAAGAAGCAACTAAACTACATAAATTGAGCAAAACATCTTAAATTAATACAAAAATGTACACAATAATCGACAAAATGGCAAAATGAAAAAACTAAAACCCTAGAAAATTGAAATTACAACCACAATTTAGAATTAGATAATTAAGTGAGTAAACAGTGAAATATAAAAAAAAAAAAGGAAATTCGTAGAATTGGAAGAAGAGAAGAAGACCTTTTGTTAGAGGCGACTACAGGAGATCATCGATTCGAATTCAAAGGGTCCGTCGAAATCCATAATTCTTCAGCTAGTTCAAACCTAAAGTCGCAAATAACGAAATCACATCAAAAAAATCGCAAATTCAAACCTAAAGTCTAACAAATTAGCTTAAAAAAGACAGAAATTAAACCTCTAGGGTTTGATTCGAAGATTCGCTCATTGACAATTCAACTTCGAAGCCTTTAATTATTCGCCAAACCTCTAAGTAGACCTAGATTTGATTCGTTTCTTCAATGTGAAGACGAAATTCATGGAATGATCAGTGATAGGCGAGATTGAGTGATAGAGAGGAGGGGAATGAAGGGAGAGGCGAGATTATTGAGTGAGAGAAAGAAGGGGAATGAGGGTGAGAGGCGACATTGAGTGAGAGAAGGGGATTGAAGGGTTAGGGTTTGAGGAAAGGGTTAGGACAAAAATAAGAAGGAAAAGGGGGGAGGCCGGGTATATACACGAAGTGGGTTAAAATAGGGTTTTTATTGCTGGGCTTGGGCTGAAGCTTTTTAATTATTGTTGTTGGATTATTTGCTACAGTTCAACCGCAGCAAATAGAATAAACAACCGTAGCAAATACTTTAACCGCAACAAATTATTTTGTGTTGAAATCATCAACTGTTATTTGATGCGGTTCTTTAAAAATGTCAAAAAACCGCAGCAAATTTGGCGTAGCAAAATCCATTTTTTCTACTAGTGCTAGGTCGAGTTGCTGCTGGTTTCTCAGCCAAATTTGGTGGTTGCTGGATCGAATTTCATGGTTATTGGGTCGATTTTGGTGGTTTAGGGTTTAGGTTTGCATTTGCTGGGTGGTGGGTTGAAATTAGGGATTAGGTTCGAAGGGTGGTGTTTGTTGTGGTTTAGGATCAAATTGGTGGTGGAGGTGGTGGTTGGAATAGGAGGAAAATGGTTTAGGTTGAATTGGTCATTATACTGAGGGTGGCGAATCAGATGATGGTGGTTTGTGGTGTTGGTGAATTGGAGGGTGATCATCTAACATGGTGGTTGTGAATTGTTCAATGGTGTCAGTGGGTTTGGGTGCCAGTGGTAGTGCGGTGGGCTGCTAGGGGTGGTGTTAGTGGCGGTCTAGAAATGGAGATGAATCAGATGATGAAGGTGAACAGCAAGAATTGAGAGTGGTATTAGTGAAACTGTGCAATCAACACCAAAATTGCTTAGTCAACGCCTGAAGTGTCTTATAGGCGTGGTCTCGCAAAAAAAAAGGTTTTTCTACATGGTGCCCCTGGGGTATTAGATTTTCTACTTTTTGCCCTCCCATATAAAAAATTTCACATGGTGCCCCTAAAGTTCATTAAGTGACTAATACATGACCTTTTCGTTAAAAATGTCACAATTCCAATTTCAATTTGGTGGCTCATACGCCTCTGCTCATGACCCATACTCTTTCGTTTTTCCTTGCAATTAAAGAACATTATGAGCATTATGACTCATACAACAAGAGCATTTAATATTTGTTTAACTATAAGGTCAAGACATAGTAAATAATTGAAATTTAGGAGCACCACGCGGAAGTTTTAATTTGGGAGGACACATTGCAGAAAACCCAATACCTCAGGGGCACAATATAAACCCCCCCCCCCCCC
>PYUH01004034.1:2161329-2199211 GCA_016808085.1 Suaeda aralocaspica | reverse complement strand
GGGGCAAAATATAAACCCCCCCCCCCCCCAAGAAAATCACATTAGTTTAAGGTGTCACCTTATAAGAAATTTTATGAAAAGTGTGTTATCGCAAAATAAAATTAAATAAAATTTGAAGGTTTTGTGTGACCAAAAACCCAAAATGTAAAAGTTTAAAAAAAAATATATATATTCCTATGATTATTACTTTTTAAAGGTGTGCCTTAAATTGTTATTTTTTCTAAGTTGTACCCTTAAACTAATTATATTTAATCAGTAATAACCTTTATATTTATAATTACTATTCCATCCGTTTTTAAATGTTTGATGTATTTGGAATCTTGTCCGTATTCGTAAGCTGAGAAAATCTTTTAAAGTACTTACAATATATAAAGCATAATATAGTCATATAGGATTTTGTTTGGTTCGTCTCATTGAGCACGTTGTTAATATCCAAGATAATTAAGGCCAAACAAATGCATTGACATATCACATATGTGCAAGTTAAAATGTATCAAACAGATGGGAAATTAGGGAGTAATAAATGTAAAGTTGTCGCTCATTAGGGGTTTTAATCTTATTTTTTTCTTCATTATACATAACAAAATCCTAATAAACTTATATAATTCATTAATATCGTCGCAAAATTCATAAATAAAGAAATGAGAGCTGAGAACTATTTATTGCAAAATAAAAAAATTCCAAAAATTTCTTAGGGGTTTTAATCTTATTTTTTTCTTCATTATAAAATAAAATAAAATACCATAACGAAATAATTTGGCTAATAATTAAAAATGATTAATTTAGGGATACTTGTGAGAAAAATAACCGTAGGTCACAACTTCAAAAATTGAAAATCCATGTACGTAATATGTACTCTCCCTTTTTTTTTCAAATACAACTTTGTGGGAAATAAAACAGTTAAAGTTACATCTAGAAATACACAAGGTAAGACCTATTTACTTCAGCTTAAAATCAGTTTATTGGAATTAGATCCAATCAGTTTAGCTCTTTTCAGTTGAAGTCGACGCCTATTACTCCCTCTATTTTTTTAGTTGCAACATTTCAAAATATGCACTACTCATCTTTTAAGCTTTGATTCAATTTCACCAAAATTTATGGGAAGAATCCCAACTTTCACCCATCTGCTCAAAATAATCCATACTTTGCTAAATCCCATTATAATCCGATGTTGGACAAAATATTCCCTATATGAGCCAAATGACTTATAACCTGCTAAATAGGTTATAATTCATCATTTTCATGACTCATTAGTCATCAACCTTAGTTTCACCCTTTGTTCATCACTATCTCATCATCATCCTCACCTTCACTGCTCATCACCATCACCATCATCACCATCAACTTTCTCTCTCTTCTGCCATGAAATTAAAGAACCTTCAACTACCACCACTCAAGACGGCCTCCTTCACCAAATCACTACTAAACCCACCTCCTAACCACCTTGTTAACCACCTACCTCCCCACCATATCCACCACTTCAAAACCAAGTGGTCCCTTGATGAGGCTATCGCACACCTATCAAAAATAAACCAAACAACACTAACTAATGTAGCTGGGGAAGTAAGGATCGAATCCTCAAGGAAGCAATTGAACTCTATTAGTTCTAAAAAGCTTAAACCGTACAAAGGGCCTTGGTTGAGAAATGTTGACTAACTAACTGACTACTGAGTGACTGCTAATTAATTACGGGAATTGACGAAGATTAGAACTATAAATTAAGCCTAGGGTCATTTGGGTCACCAAGAACAACTAATGGATTCACTAACAAAGATCGTTCGATCTCACAATTATCATCAAATTAGGGCTCACTAATTCTCTCGAATTTAGACTCCCTCGAAACTCATCTAGCGGCTCTCGCTCATGCCTAGACTAATTCCGCCTATTATTCAGTGGTCTTATTGTGGTATTTTTACCTCTCGGCATCAAATTCGACAATTACCAAAATTACAACTAAATCTGCGCACAATTCAATTGTAAACGAAAAACCCAATAATAGGAATTTGACTACTAATTACGAAATTGAAACTATCTAAGTTGATTAGTCCATTAATTAGTCAAGGTTTCCCTAACCCTAGAAAATTGACTACTCACTCATGAACATGAAAAACAAAGCAAACATAATTATAGAATTCATAATTAAATTCATGAAGTAATTAATAATTAAACTAATTAACATCAACAATTAAACTAAATTAATTAAACTAATGAAACTAAAGAGCATAAATTAAACTAAGTAAAAAAAAAAGCAAAAGAATTACCAAATTGAAGAACAAATTGAAGAACTTGAATTGAATTGAAATTTGATTGTTGAGAACAAAACCCTAATTCCCAAATTAATTTTGAGAGAGAAAAAGTGTTTAAAATAAAACCTAAGAGAGTAATTCTAAATTATGAAAAGCATAAAAGTGTTTTGCCTAGAGAGTCGTGCCCTTAATACCCAAATTTGGGCTTACAAAGTCAAAGTACGAAGAAAATAAAAGAAAAACAAAAATTCCGGAAAAACGCTGATGCGGGCGCATAGGAGTTTTGTGCGCCTGCATCAACCTTCCAGAATGCCTCTTCAGGTGATTTTCAATTAAAATGCGGGCGCATAGGAACTATATGCGGGCGCATTGAGTCCTCAGAAGCTTAATTTTCTTTCTTTCCTTCTTATTTCTTCATAGTTTCTTCATGACTTGTTTCCATAACTTTTTGGCACGCATTCCCATGCATATATCATTCTTGTTCCGTCCAAGCTTCCCAGCTTCGTTCTAAACCTCGGTTTTCGTGCTCCTGAAATTACAAAACACACCAAAACCGAGCATAACAACCGCAAATGATAAAATCAAACTAAAAAGCTCTAAAATTGTCGGAAATCAATCAAACTTGGCGAAACACTTCAAATTAGCTAAAGAACATCAAATGAGCTAAAATCAACCCAGCATCACAACTATTAGGCACAAAATTGGTCCGAAACAATGGGAAAAACACAATAAAAACCGCACATATCATCCCTCATCAAATCCAAACTCCTCTCTCTCCAAACCAACTCCCTCTCAATTTTCGCCCTATATTTTCTCTCTTCCGCCATTTCCACCGCCGTCTCCCTCACCGTCAAATGCTACAAACGTGGCCCATTACCCAACAGCAAACACCGTACTTAAAGCAACATCCTCCTCTAACCTTGGCACCGTCAACAAAGTCTGTGACACCCTCCTTCGCGGCGGCGTACTTGTTGTCAGGATCTGAACTGCGACGATTGCTAGTACGTATTAATTAAAGATTACCCAGTAACACCACCCCACCAAAAATCAATCGACCTCTACCCAACCAAAAAAGGCGACCTTGACCATAAGTTGTGGGTTTTTCTTCGTTTTTATGTGAAGTAACTCATATAGGGTGGTGGTTGGCGGTGGAATTATGGCTTTTTAGGTTTCAATTTTGGGGTTACGAATGTGGGATTATGGGGTTGGAGGTTGGTGGTTCGAGGCTTTCGTGGGTGGTGTTGGTTGAGGCATTGATTGCTGGTCAAAGGCATTGTAGCAGGGGTGTTAGTGGTTTGGTGGGTTAGGGGTGATAGGCAACAGTTATAAAGTCAACAAAAAATTTCAACCTATAAAAATGTACAAAAACTTGTTGTAATAGGTTCAAATAAAAAAGTTCCATATAGAGAATATTTTATCCAACATCGGATTATAATGAGATTTAGCAAAGTATGGATTATTTTGAGCAGATAGGTAAAAATTGAGATTTTTTCCATGAATTTGGGTTTAATTTTATGATCAATGTATAAAGAAGAATATAGTCAATATAGATATCGTTTGATTCGTTTTAATGTACACTTTATTAATTTATACAAATATATAATTAAGTTATAAAGTAAAATATGGCAACTATAAAAACATTTAATAGGTAGTTTTTGACAATTTTAGTTGCAACATTTATTATTTAATTGGTATAAATTTTTTTTGAAAACAATATCTTTCCAAGCTTTCGCTCTGAGTCCTCTAGTCGCATACTCCCTATTTCCTCTCTTCTTCATTTCAACGTGCTCAATTGAAGCTTATTGGCTTTGTGTCTGGAGTGATTCATTGAAGCAGAAGCAGTTTGTGAGGTAAAATGTGTGTTTGTAATTTGACGATCTAGGTCTAATCTTTAATTAAATTGTGCGACAATATATTACGATAATTTTGAAGTGGATTATTGGAACTGGAATATATGTATATATACATTCAAAAAATTTGCTGATATTTATATCATTTCAGACAATTTGTGTGTTGCAGGGTTTTCGTCAATGTTAAGATTGAACTGTGAAAATGGAGTATTTCTCCTTGGGCCCAGGGCGGCCGCACCTTTCGCCTTAGGTATGGGTATGGGTATGGGTAAGGTTAAGTGGTTGAAGGTTTCTGATGAGAGGTACAAATTGGGAGTTACTAAAGTGAAATGCTTATCAAATTCACAGAGTGTAAATCGATCTAATAGTAGTAACACTGACCCATTCCTTAATCTCCACCCTGAAATTTCATTGCTTAGAGGAGGTGCTGGTAGTGGAGGTGGTGGAGGAGCTATTGATGGCAACAATGTTACCACCAATAACGTTCCAAGTAGTAATGTTACTGATAGTTTGAGAGAATCATCTGCCACTGCCTCCGCCTCCGCCTCTAATAATTACAATGAAGCTACTATTAAAGTTATTGGTGTTGGTGGCGGCGGTTCTAATGCTGTTAATCGTATGATTGAGAGTGCTATGAAAGGTGTTGAGTTTTGGATTGTTAACACTGATATTCAAGCCATGAGATTGTCTCCTGTTTTCCAACACAATCGTCTCCAAATTGGTCAAGAGCTCACACGAGGTCTCGGTGCTGGTGGAAACCCTGAAATTGGAATGAATGCAGCTAAAGAAAGCAAAGAAGCTATTGAACAGGCCCTTCATGGCTCTGACATGGTTTTTGTCACGGTTAGTCTTTGTTGTATTGTTTTGTGTTTTGGCATGTTTTTGTACTGTCTTACCTAAATCTAATTATTATTTGGTTTCTGCAGGCTGGAATGGGTGGCGGTACTGGAACTGGTGCAGCGCCTATTATTGCAGGAATTGCAAAATCAATGGGTATATTGACCGTTGGTATTGTGACTACCCCTTTTTCTTTTGAAGGAAGGAGGCGTGCAGTTCAAGCCCAAGAAGGAACTGCAGCTTTGAGAGAAAATGTTGACACTCTCATTGTCATTCCAAATGACAAATTATTGACTGCTGTTTCCCCAAATACACCCGTTACTGAAGCATTTAACCTTGCTGATGATATTCTACGGCAGGGTGTTCGTGGTATCTCAGATATAATCACTGTATGTCTTATTAACACACCTTTGTATCACTGACAACTTTTTAAAAGGTCATTCTTTTTTTTTTTGGCATCAAGGTAGCCATGGCGAACGATTAGTTTTCCAGACTTTATATAGAACTAGATCAAGAAAGTATATTGTATTGAGATATTTGGTCCTTTTGTATGATATATTACAAGACATGATTGCTGAATAGTTGTACTTTCCATGTTATGTCATTCATGATGAACTTGAATGCTTGCTAAACAATGTCCATGCTTTGTTTGCTATAATGGCCATGCTTTTCAACATCTCAATGGATTGTCCTCTGACTCTATGAGGCTATATGTTCTGAAGATTTTGGAGCTGTGATAATACTTCGTAATGTTTTACGAGTAGTATATGCTTGTGAGCTTTGTGGATAACTTGTAAACTGTATTTTTTTGACCTGAAGTACACTTATTTTTTCAAGTTGTTTAAGCTGTATGCTCTTTACTTTTCGCAGATTCCTGGTCTCGTGAACGTGGACTTTGCAGATGTACGGGCTATTATGGCGGATGCTGGCTCTTCACTGATGGGGATTGGAACTGCTACTGGTAAAAGTACTTATTTTTCTAATGATACAGCATGAAGTTTTAATTTTTTGGAATGGGTGTAAGCACAGTGTGAAGGCTTATTGCAGTTGTGAATTTCTAATGTTGAAATCCATCATGTTTCATCAAATTGTGGAGGCTATTTGTAATTTTTCCAGCATTCTGCTCATTTGATGGTCTTTATTTTATTTTTTGTAAAATTGCTTGGAGCAGCCTCTTAACATCGCTTAATATCTGTGTGAACAGCCAAGTACATTGGGAGTAGACACTTGATGGTTGTAAATTTGTAATTATAGGATGGAGAGTGGGATTTTTGTAAAACCTTGTTCCTGTCTATGGTTTGCTTATATCATGCTTTAGTCTGCCTTGGAAACAATCAATCGAAGCCTTAGTCCCATAATTGGGGACGTCTACATGAACTAAAAGTGATCATTCCATGTGGTCATTCACATACATTTTCCTCCTCCATCCCCTTTCGATCAAGAACCTTGTTCTCTTTTAAATTCAAAAGCTTCATATCTTTTCTAACACCTTCCAACCAAGTCATTTTCGGTCTCCCTCTACCTCGTTTGAGATTTCCCTTATCCCACTCTTCCACTCTTCACACCTGTGCTCCTTGAAATCTTCGTCTCACATGTCCAAACCAACGCATGTGGTTTTCCCTTAGTTTGCTTGCAATCTGTGCCACACCAACTTTCCTGCGGATAACTTCATTTTTGATTCTTTCCCTTAGAGTATTCCCGCACATCCTTCTCAACATCCGCATCTCTTTGTAACTCCTACCTTTTGAATGCACTCCTTAGAAGCCCAATATTTGCTGGAGCAACGCTGGTCCTATGGTAATCCTAGAATTTCCCCTTCGACTTTGAAGGAATGCTTTGGTCACACAACGCTCTCGCTCTCCATTTAAGTCACCGCGACTTTCGTCAAAGCTACATCTTGGTCAATATCACCATATTGATCTTTTGAAAGGCTGACCCAAGATATATGAAACATTCCTTGGTCCAACCTCACCATAACATCGTTTGCCCCTTATTAGTACATTCTATATACTCTGTCTTACTCCGACTTAGCTTAAACTCTCTAGTCTCCAACCTTGTCTCCATTGCTCCAATTTGGCATTAACCCCATCTTTGGTTTCATCCACCAATACATTATCAACCGCAAACAACATGCACCATGGTACATTGGCACCTCATCTTGGATTGACCTTTTTACTTTATCTATAACCATTGCAAAAGAAAAAATGGCTTAATGCTGGCCCTTGATGCAACCCAATAAACTAGATCAACCGGATACATTTTTCAATATACTTAGTCTTTTTTTGCAGGTAAGACCCGAGCAAGGGATGCTGCTCTTAATGCCATTCAGTCACCATTACTTGATATTGGTATAGAAAGGGCCACTGGAATTGTGTGGAATATAACAGGTGGCAATGATTTGACATTATTTGAGGTACCTCTTTTTTGTCTACTAAGCTTATTGGTTTAATATTCTACATCTTTATTGGTTTCTCACCTTTCTGTCCATTATGGTGTAAGCTTTTAGTGGAGCAATGGTCAATGGATGATCTAATATGACACTTTCCTATGTAGAATTCCTTAACCGATTTATATCTCAAATTTGGTTGTGTTGCTACCTAGATTTAACCCTACTCCCACGCTTGTGTTAGACTGACATCTCAAGTTTGGTTGTATTCTCCAATATTTTGTTGTAAATTTCTGAAAAGTAGTCCATGTCACTAATATTAAGGTTTCAGGATTGTATCATCAAAGTTCATCCTAGTATGCATATTTACAGTTTATAGCATCAGTGTAGCTTTGTCATTACTCTTTAAGAAAGAGGCATGCATTTTCCATAATTGTCATTTGATAAAATTGTCTTTTCCTCGTATAGTCGCACACTACTGAGAAACTATGTCTGAGAAAAATATGTGGTTGCTTGTGGACTTCTTGTTCTGTAGACAGCCAACTGCTCAATAGTTTAGTATAAAAGTAATAATAGGAGACAAAGGAGAATGAAGATGGCGTAAAGGGAGGGAGTTAAGAATGGAATTGCAATATGGAGTGGAGGGAGAGTATCTTGGTTGTTGAATAATGACCACATGAGATAGCATTTTTGGTTCATGTAACTGTCGCTACTTGTGGGATTAAGGTTTTGATTGATTAAGACCTTCTTATTGTTATCTTATTTTTGCTAATCTGAACTTGTTTTTACTGAAGTGAACTTATTTTCAATGAGATGAGGAGAACATGGCAAAAAGATACAACTCAAAGTGATGTTTTATTGCTTACTCTGTGGCAGGTGAATGCTGCAGCAGAAGTCATATATGATCTGGTAGATCCCACAGCCAATCTCATATTTGGGGCAGTGATAGACCCATCACTTAGTGGGCAGGTGAGTCTGCAGTATTTTAATGCATTTTGCCGGAACATAACTTCTTTTGAAGTGATTTCTCATTAACTTGTAAGTTGCTTCCCTTTATGGTTTCCGATTTTTAGTAGCCACCCCATCCATTAGGCCTTGTTTTTTTGAGCTTATTTTTAGTCCACTCCAGTTCTAGGATGCTTGACTTGAGTATGAGTATCCGACACGGTTACATTCGGATCCTACAGCTTTCCAAAATTAAGGACTCACAGACACGTTTTCAAAGGGTCCAAAATTTAAAAATGGACTTAAGGACATGATAAAAAAATAGCTATAAATGAATAGTTTATGAAATTTTATACTCCGTATATTTTTTAAAACACTTTAGTCATTGCATGAATATTTAGAAGGTGTTGATATGAGAGAAATAATTGAAAGGGACTAAAAAATAGTGTGCATGGGAATTTTAGTTTTACATAGAAAAAGTGTAAAAGAAAGTAAAAGAGAAACAATAAAAAAAAGAAGAAGCTGAACATTTTTCTCTTATTTGGGTTAAAAGAGTTTGATTAAATAAAAAAGCACGTGACTGTATAGCTATACACATTAAAGCTCCACCTAATTAAAATTCTGTAACTCTTGTATATTCTCCTATGTACTTCATCAAATAAAAAATAAAATGGCAAAAAGTTTTTTTCACCCTACGGCCGTCGCCGGTGAAGGTGGCCGGAGGTGTGTAGGTGTATGAAAACAGCACCATGCTAGCCGCTCCACAATGATGAAGAAAACTCCCAATGTCTTGGTTACAATTTTGGGTGATTTCACCCTCGATTTCAGATCTAGAGCTTTCAAGAGTCTGTTTTCTCCCTCCTGGATCTGATCCGGATTCCGTGTCCATACCGGCGTTATGTCTTATTAACGGTGGTATGGTGGGGTTAATTGCTATTTTCAGGCATCCCAAGATCAATTTTGTTCTGTACCGTACTTTTGAGTCCATTTCAGTGCAGTTATTATTTTAATATTAAAACTAAAAAAATAAAATCCACTTCAGTCATAGTCAGCCCAAAAGATTCAGTCCTAACAAGTCTTAGACTTTTACTCCTTATTCCTTAACCTTTGTCTTCCAAGGGGTAATAATTTCAACTTGTTCCAAAACTGTGAAAAATTCGCTAGAGTTCTGCTTTTGAGTGTTAAAGATCCATCTATCTGTCCGAACTATTGAAGCAAAGGAAGTTTATGTTAGGTTGCAAACTTGCAATTTCATGCCCTCTATTTTTGAAATTAGTGGAAGGTTATGACTATGTCATTGTCATCATACCACTCATAAGCTTGGATAACTTGGGAATATTTTATACTCCTTCAAGTCTTTCATTTACTTTTTCGCATCTCCCAAAACCAACTTATAAAATTAATATCTTGAGTTTGGTATCATTAAATTATAAATTCGGAAAATATACATCGAGACGAATCAAACAAGATCGCATATGAGTATGTTTTTCGTTACGTATTAAATACCAAAGTGAGTTAAAGTTACAATGTAAGTAGTGTCAAAATTCCTAATGTAGCAACTAAAAAAAGACCGAGGGAGTAACTATTGTTCAACTCACTAGCTATCTTAATCTTATTCAGACAAATTCTTTCACCTCACATGCCAGTGTTAGATCCTTGACACTTGGAACACTTCATTTTGGGCCAAACCATGGAAAACTTCATGAAGTAGCCAAATCGAATATTTCGATACTATATCTAGCAGAACGGTCAACTTAGGTTCGGTTGGTCAATTTGTTAAGTTTTCTTGATCATGACCCAATGTTTTCGGTAACAGGTTGGTTGTTCGGTCAAGTATTTTTAGAATGCTTTTTTTCTTCTTAATTTCACACAATATATAGTAATTAAATAACTAATTGAATGTAAAAATGGATAACACAAATCACATATATTTCAACATATAACTAAATATTTCAAACACAAATAGAATGGATTGAAACAAATTATTTACCCTAATACTAAGCTAATACTTGGTCAATGTAATAATGTGTTTAATAGGGGTATTCATAATGATCTAATCCGAGCTTATATGATCCATAATTCAGTCAGATACCCATTGCTTCAAATATTTTGGATCAAGTATTATTTATGTTAAAAAAAAAAAGAAAAGAAAAAGAAACAGTTGTATCAAATCGTGTTTTTTTTTTTGGATTTTTGAATATCCGAAAGATCTGTAAATTTTAAAACTTTATTGTTTCCTCCAAAAATATACCCATTAAACAAAACTATGTATCTGAAAAATTAATTATTTGTGAACATTCTTAAGCATTATAGCTCACTAAGCATTTTTATCCAACAAGTTTGGCTTAAAATAAAACATCTTGATTCTGACTAACCTAACGCGATTCGACATGTTTTAAAATTGGTTTTTAAGGTTTGGGTCGTGTTTGTTTTTTCCAATTCTACTACCCATGTTAGACATGGAGTACCTCGGTCTGATTAACATAGCTCACCAATCATACCTTAGTTGCTTGTTCAGATTGATACTTCATAATTTCCAATAAAATCCGTAGAAGGATGCAATTGATGATTCATTGTTGCCTATTGCCTTAAGGGATTACATCTTGAATGATGTTTCCAGTGTAATATTTAGTGCTTTAGCTGTGTTGCAGGCTTGCAGCAAACCTTTTTTTTTAGATTTTATCTTAATATTCTTGCAGAATTTTTTTTTTAGATTTTATTGTATGAAATATTCCCTCCATCCCGATATCTTTGCTAAAATTTCCTTTTCGGTTTGTTTTAAAATCTTTGCCTCGTTTCTTAATTTGGTAATCTTTTTTCTCTAATTTACCTTTGTACCTATCCTAACCCACATAAAACCTATTTTTCGAACCAAATATTGGTTTGTGTGCAAAAGGTGAAACTTACAAAAAATTTGGTACTAAGGGAATAGTAAATTTCAGTGAAGCTTTGGCCATTTAGAAGGGAGAGTTTAGAATTTTGCCAAATTAGAATATGGCTAGTCTGGGGGATCTAGGCTTTGACGTGATTGATTGAAAACTGGTTGATCCATCAGAAATATATATTAGAAGTGCGGCAGCTGCCTGTCAGTGTTGATTGTTTAACAACCTTTCATATGTTAACTTTAAAATTACCCACTGGTGAGTTCATTAGCTAAGTTCAAATTTGGCCCGGAGTCCGGACCATGAATGTGTATGTGATTCATTCCTTGACAATGTTCTCTTTGAAATATATACATATTACTACATTTTATTTGATGAATCACAACCTAACCCAGTATTTGTGTTGTTTATTATCCTTCATTGTCAGGTCAGTATAACTTTAATAGCTACTGGGTTCAAGCGGCAGGAAGAAGACGAGAACAAATCTCTCCAGGTAGCCTTCAATCCCTTAACACCCTACCCCGCCCCCCACCCAAACGAGGAAAAAAAGGGAAGACCTGGATTGGAAAACATTATACAAGCATTCATTCATTTATAACTTAACACAATATGTACTGTTTTTTTTTTTTAATTGGGGAATGCAGGTAAGTCAGGTAGCGCATGGAGATATTGGCCAAAACAATAGAAGGCCATCTTTCAGTGAAGCTAGCTCAGTTGAGATCCCTGAGTTCCTGAGGAAGAAAGGGCGCTCGCGTTATCCAAGAGCATGATATGTTTAGTTGCAGTTTGGTTCTGTTGCTATTTCACCTCAATATACAAGTGTTTCGGTAGTTAGAAGTTTATGACTTCTGGATTGCTGGCCTCTAGTTTCGTACATAGCAGTCATTTCTTTGTTCGTAAATAGTATCAAATTCTTTTGTATACCTTGAAAAGCTTAAACTATGCTATGCTTGCTGTGAAAAGGTAAGAATTCATGCATAAACTATGCTATGCTTGCTGTGAAATGGTAAGAATTTATGCATAAACTAGTAGATTTTATTCATACCAGTGATTGTTTTTGTTGCGCTTTTGCTTACTGCATACAACAATTTTTTTACTTTTTATTTTTATTATTGTTGTACTCCTGTGTGATATGGAGTATGGACCATATGGTTGATGGACTATTGCTCTATCAAGTTGCAACACTAAGATTTGGAATACTCAATTACAAAGTAGTTTATTAGTTAATACTATTGTTAAAGTCGGTGCGATGCATCAAGCTAGTAAATTTTTTTTTTTTTTATCTATTCTAATCTTTTATATAAACAGAAGTTATCTTTTTTATATAAGCAATATTTTTCATTAGATTCAAATAATTAATTTTATGAAACAACTTTTTTCATTAGATTCATATAGATTTTATCCTTTTCATCCAATTTTTATTTTAATGGGTATTATACATACTAGACTTGAAAACAAGTAGAACAAGTGTATGTAGTCATCCTATAATTATACTAAAAAAAATAGCACAATTTCATTTTTATTTTTTTATTTTTATAATTACAGATAAACCCATGAGCGACAAGTACAAAAGCTGTGTACGTTACTATAATACCAAATCTTTAATAAACTATACTTATAAGAGCATTCTTTACATAGACAACATGCAAATTGAAATGTTAAATGGACCTTCAACTTCCTTATTCCAGATCAAAAATCAAAAGCAAAATCGTACAATAACTCAACCACAATTGAATACAGGTTTATAGACAATAGAAGATTATTTAGTTTAGTGTTAAACAATTTTAAATCAAAATACAAGCATGAAGCTCGGTGTCCAATGCTTCTACTCTAACATTCGACCATTGTGGTTGATGGACTAGTATTACTTTTATGATAGATGAGTTAAAAAGTATGAAAAACAAAAAACAAAAAGCTTTACATATATTAGAATAATATAAATATTTTATTTATTTATTTTTTTTATAAAAAAAACCATAAAGACATCTGATAAAATCATTATCTAATGCACATGCTTTCAACTAAGATCAAATCAAAATAATTTGTATGAACCCGGTATATAGTAAATTATTGGAAAGTTTAAATTTAAACTTCAACTTAAAAAACAAGTTTCTGATAAGACGGTTTCACCAATAACAATTTTTTTTTAATAATTATTAGTGGATTAATATCAAGATATTAGTATGTCATCACTCCATAGTTATAAATTATTAATAATTCATAGTTAAAAATCAATAACCAATAATTAATAGTTAAAAATCATTTAAACATAATAAAACTTTTAGTTCAATTTAGTTCAGTTTCAACAAATTCAATTCAGTCCAGTAGTTTTTAGCAGTTGAAGTAAAGAAGACCTTAATTCAATTTTCCATCAGTAAGCAAGTACCGAAAGTATCCTTCACCATGAAATCAATCTTAGTATCTTACAATTCTATTATTGGAACAAAAGGCTATAAAATCATCCCCACTTGTAACCAACTCTCTCAAAACTAAGATTAACATCAACCTCACAACCCACACCAAAAATCCATGCGAAGCAGCCCCAATTGCTGAACATCTCACTTAAGAAAGAGGATATGTGCAACTTATAGAATAATTGTAAATATTAATTCAGCAACAAGCATTTATTACACCACTTGAAATGCAATCCTGCATTTTTATTTATTAGCACATTAAATTATCTTCCTACATGTTTGATAGGTTTGAAATCTTGACATTAATTAATTAATTTTCTAAATTACTTTTAAAATATAAAACATAATATAGTCATACAAGTCTTATTTGATTGAGTACTTTATTAATATTTACGGTTAAATAAGTACATTGACAAATGTACAAGTCAAAATATATGAAACAAATGGAAATGAAGGGAGTACATTACTCCTTCCTCTCGTTTACGTTTTCCTTTTATGATGTTTCCTTTTATTGGTTACATTAAAAAAATTTTTAATCTATAATTTTGGATAAATTTAAGTTTATGATTCTTAGTCAATTCTTACACTTGCAAAATTATATAACATCATTACGTAGCAAATTTCAAAATTTGAAGTACAACTTTAAAATTAAAAAAAACAAGCACAGTCAAATTTAGAGTTGGTGGCTCAATTAGAGTTGGAGTAGGACAATTTCGAATTATATGTGTGTTAAAACTCACATATAATTATCCCACATTAATAAATATTTGGTTTGTAAAAAATAATGGGATCATGTTTGGCATTGTAGAGGTTGAAATAAGCCACACAAAATAGAATAAAAAAGAAGACACGTACAATTGTCAGTTGCCATACAAAAAAGAAACAATACTTTGGGATGACGTGTAAACTAATACCCCCACTAAATTCATTCAATCTCCCTCACATCTTTCACATATTTCTCTTCGATCTCCTCCATTCTTCGGAACACAAATACATAAAAACAAAAACAAAAATAAAATAAATTAAAAAGAGTTATTATTTTGTAAGAAGAAAAATTAAAACAAGCTGGTTGGATGATGGAATCGTTGCAGCAGGAAGAAGGACAACAAAGCATGCGTAATGAAGAAATAATTCAGGCGTCATTAAAAAAACAACAAGTAAAGAGTGGTGGGATAGGAGATTCATCATCAGAAAGCGAAGACGGTGATCAACAACAAAAACGGGCAAATGAAGAGGAAAATAAAGGCATAGAAAATAAGATGGCAAAAAATGGAGGTCCACGAGAGAGATTGAAGAAGCATAGAAGAGAAGTAGCAGGGAAAGTATGGATACCAGAAATGTGGGGACAAGAAGATTTTCTGAAAGATTGGATTGATTGTTCAGCATTTGATGCTTCTTTAATGCCTCAAGGTCTTATGTTAGCTCGAGCTTCTTTGATTGATGAAGGTCGCACTAGATCCAATAAATCCAATAATAATACTCTCACCCTCAGAGTTGAAAGAAGTAGCTGTTAATTCATTTCATATCTGATCTATTTACTTTCTTTATATATATTTTGGATATTCATACTTATATATACTAGGCTACTAGCAGCAAGCTTTTGAATTATTATGATGTGTAGCTGTTGATACTATGTAAAATATAAATAAATAGTAGAGTCAAATTATGCATGGTCTGTTTTTGCTATATATATATATATAGCTATAATAAATCTCTCGAGGCACTATATTATGATCCTGAATTGAAAATATTACTACGTATTTCTTATTATCGATCAGCTAGCATACGTACCTTGCATGATATGGAGGAGGAGTACTCCCTACGAACGGCTAGCTATTTATATGAATTCCATCACCCTGATTCATTCATGTCATCAAAACACTTTAATTTCACTCTGCCAAATTATATGCGGTAAGTTTTGGTATTATTTATTTTTAATTATAATCATGATGTTATCTGTGTATTATTCTCTACCAAGTTAATTAATGCGAAAATCATTTACTCAATTGATCCATCAATTATTTGTTAGGGAAATTGCTCTTGAAAACACAAAATGACAACAAATTGAGAACCTTCGAGGCGTGTACTCACTTTCCTAAAAACTATATTTCACCCCTATCACAAGAGCATGGGTTTCATGAAATAAGTTTTTGAGATACAACGAAGAAAATCTTCTTTGGTGATGCTCTAATCAACAAAGAACAATGAATAACAAGTATGTAACTAAAAAGTTTGAAAATGTGAAAATGATGATGAACTTTTTGAAGAAACTAACTCTTCAATCTTTGATTATGAGAAAATTCTGAAGTTCTTAACTTCCTTTTCACCATCCAACACATATATAACATATATGTTATAAGCATGAAGAGATACAAGCAAAATAACCACCGTTCAAGCAACGGATAAAGCCAAAAAACCATTTCTGAAGCCTCTATGCGCCCGCATAAATAATCTATGCGCCCGCATTTTATTAAAATTCTGTCTTTTGAGGGCTTCTGGAGGTCTGATGCGGGCGCACAAAAGTCTTATGCGCCCGCATCAGCGGGGACTTTTTGCTCTTTATTTGTGAAATACAACTTTTGCATGCTATACTTTTCTTTGATTATTTAACTCACCTTTTCCATGTAAATAATCAAAGATTAAACTTGGATTTATCATACATATACTCTAAATCATTCAACATTCCTCCACCATTTAGAGTATATAAATTATGAAAATATCATTATCATCATCAACACATATACAATCTTATGCATCAATGAAAGTGTACAAGGACTTGAACTTTCACCTAGTATAATACACATTCCAAGAATCCGTATCTCATGGTGTTGTAAAACAATTGAACCATTTAATACATAATGGAAACTTGAAGATATCATACACACAAGATAAATTACTTGTTCTTCATTAATAACTTGACACTTTAGCCATGTGTCCCGTATCTATTCATAAATGCATCAAAGCTACGCCCCTTAGCTTCTTGAAGCGGCCAAACTTCGCATTTACATAGGTAGATCTCTTAACATGCTCCTGTGACAAAGCACAATGTCAAGATCTATTAAGATAAAACAACCTCCTTTAACATCACAGTCCGGAACTTTACCTTGGATGAATAAACAAGTTCCCAATCATCAATGTAAAAGAATTAAACTTATTGAACTTGAGTCTCAATGTAATATTGGAATCAAGTTAAGTTTCTTTTACTTGTGATTAACTAAGGGCTCCAATCCTATACCGATTGCCATCCTTTCAACTTTCTCTCTAGCTAGTGCTTTTGTGAAGCAATCCGCTAGATTGAAATTAGTATGCACATAGTCAATTGTGATCACACTATCTTTGATAAGTCCTCTTATATAACTATGTCTAACACCAATGTGTCTAGACTTACCGTTATATGTTTGACTATATGCTCTTGCCAAAGTCGCACTACTATCACAATGAATTACAATAGGAGAAATCGGCTTTGGAATCAAAGGAATCTCATACATGAGATTTCTCAACCATTCTGCCTCTTTACCGGCGGAATGCAATGCTATGAACTCCGATAACATAGTAGAGTCCGCTATGCAAGTTTGTTTCTTGGAAGTCCAAGATATTGCACCTCCCCCAAATAGAAATACCCATCCACTAGTGGAGGAATGATCTCTATTGGAGATCCAACTTGCATCAGAAAATCCTTCTACAACCGAAGGATGACCCTTGTAAGACAAACCAAAATCTATGGTTTTCTTCAAGTACTTCAATACACGACGAATAGCTTGCCAATGTTCCATACTAGTATTATAAGTAAATCTACTCAGTTGACCAACCGCAAAGGCGATATCCGGCCTTGTACTTGTCATTGCATACATTAAGCATCCTAACACTTGCATATTCAGTTGAGAAACTGCACTACCTTCATTAGGTAATAACTTTATGCTAGGATCCATAGGACTTGAAACAAGAGCGGTCTCATTGACATTGAACTTTTTGAGAACTTTTTCAATGTAATGAGATTGTGACAAGACTAATTTTCCGTCTTCTCTCTGATTCTTATTCCCAAGATGACATTCGCCTCCCCCATTTTCATGGAAAATGAGACGATAGAAAGGATTTAGTCAACTCTACTTGTGCTAAATCCGTTCCAAAAATTAACATGTCATCCACTATAGACAAATGATGACTCCTTTACCGTTGTCATCAAATTTACTATACAAACACTTGTCCGAAATATTCAATTTGAATCCGTTGGACAATACTACCCTCATCAAACTTTTGATGCCACTGTTTGGTGCTTGCTTTAGCCCATATAAAGACTTAACTAGTTTGCAAACTTTATGTTCTTGTCCTTCAATGACAAAGCCTTCCGGTTGCTTCATGTAAACCTCTTCTTCTAATTCTCCATTCAAGAACGCTGTCTTAACATCCATTTGATGGATCACAAATTACGAACTCCCGCAAGGGCTATGTAACCTTATAGTGGAGATTCTTGCAACGGGTGCATATGTATCAAAGTAATCGATACCCGTTTTTGAGTAAACCCTTGAGCCACAAGCCGGGCTTTGAACTTATCAATAGTTCTATCAATCTTCATTTTCTTTTTGAAGATCCATTTGCATCCGATGTTTACACTTTGGGATTAAATTGGCTAAAATCCAAGTATTATTTCCCAAGAGTTGATGATCCATCTCATCATTAATTGCTTCTTCCAAAATGGAGCATCTTGGACCTCATTGCCTCATCATAGGTTGAAGGATCATCCTCTACATTAAAATGTATTTAAACTTTTTGGAGATATCTTCCCTTGATCCTCAATCAAAATAGAACAACCACCACATGAAAAACAACTGCGGACGCAAACGGGCCCAAAAGATTTTTCTTTTCTTGCCCTTTTGCTTCTCCTTGGTTGAGTTGAGGTTGATGCCTCATTCTCAATTTGAGACTGAACTTCTAAACCTTGATTAAATGTACTTTAATCAAGTGCTTGAGCATTGATAGTAGGAATTACATCCTTTGGTCTAGGCATTGATGAAAATCTAGTTTCATCAAAGATTGCATCTCTTGACTCTATAGTGGTATGAACCGACCAAAAGTCATTTTGTTCTATAACATAGAACCTATAGGATTTGCTATGACTAGCATATCCTATAAAGATGCATTCAACACCTCTTTCACCCAACTTCTTACGTTTAGGTTCCGGCACTTTTACAATTGCCCTACATCCCCAAACTTTGAAATGATTCAAGTTTGGTTTCCTTTTATACCAAAGCTCATATGGGGTTACCACATTTCCTTTCATAGGAACACGGTTTAATATATAACAAGCTGTCAAAACAGCTTCACCCCAAAAACCTTCACTCAAACCCGAATAGGATAACATGGTGTTCACCATTTCTTGCAAAGTCCTATTCTTTCTTTCTGCAACACCATTTTGTTGTGGTGTATAGGCCGTGGTTGTCTCATGTATAATTCCTATTGATTGGAAATAACTTGGATTATAGTATTCACCACCTTTATCGGTTCTTAGCCTTTTAACTTTGTCATTTATTTGCAATTCTACTTCATTTTTGTAGATTTTAAACTTGTCAAGGGCTTCATCCTTAGAAAACAATAAGTAGATATAACAAAATCTTGAATAATCATCAATAAATGTTACTAAATACTTTTTGTTACCCAAGGAAGGTGTGCTATGAAAATCACACAAATCACTATGCACCAAACTAAGCAAAGTAGTATTCTTTTCAACACAATTAGGAAATGGTTTTCTTGTGATCTTTGACAACATGCATGATTTACACTTCTCTATGTTTTGATTGAAAGGAGGTATCAAATTATGCTTAGACATATGATAAAGCTTTCTATAATTAACATGTCCAAGTCTACAATGCCATAGAGAGGAATCATCATTTAATAAACACACATTGTCTTTCAAAGTATTACAAATACTAAGTTTAAACATTCCATCACAAAGATAACCAAGTCCTACAAAGCTACCACCTTTAGACAATACAAACTTATCTGATTCAAATACCATTTTATAGCCTAATCGATTCAAAGTAGCACCGGAGACTAAATTCTTCCTAAGTTCCGGAGAATAAACAACATCTCTTAAAGTAAGAGTTTTCCCGGAACTAAACAACAATTCTACTTGTCCTACACCTAGAACTTTTGCCGTAGAATCATTTCCCATGTAGAGCATTTCTCCATTTGCAACTTCATGAAAAGTTTTGAATAGAGATTTATCCTTGCACACATGTCTTGATGCTCCCGAATCGATAAACCATGAACAATCATCCTGCACATAATTGATTTCAGAAATCACACACACATAATCCAAAGATGAATTAAGTGATATTTGTGCACAAGCATTACCTTGCTTCTCTTGGGATTGGCTAGAGTTGCCACTTCCCTTCTTCTTGCTCATCCTCCTTTTCCAAATGGTACAATCTTTCTTGAAGTGACCGGGCTTGCCACAAATCCAACATCCACGTTGTGGAGTCTTTTCATATTTAACCTTTTTGCCCTTATTGTCACTTTTGGAGTCATTACTCCTCTTCTTTGGGTTTGAAGAACCCTTGGACTTATCATCCTCCACCATGTTAACGGTGGTAGAACTAGGATTTGCATCCTTTTGTCCATCTTGCAACCGAATTCCCTCTTCAATACGAAGATGAGAACCCAATTGTTCTAAGTTTATATCCTCTTTCTTATGTTTCAAAGAATTTCTTACATCTTTCCATGATGGTGGTAACTTATCAATTATTGAAGACACTATGTAAGTTTCACCAACATTGATATCATGTTGTTTAAAATTGCCAACAAGTCTTTGCAATTCATGAAATTGATCCATAATACTCTTTGAGTCTACCATGCGATAACTATTAAAGTTACTTACAAGAAATTTTTTACTAGAAGCATCCTCTTGCATATACTTAGACTCTAGATCATTCCATAAACTTTTTGCGGATTCATAAAATTGATAAATATCAAAAAGATCATCAGACATACCATTCAAAATGTGGCCACGACAAATATAATCGTCATTCTCCCACTTGCTTCTTTTCCTTGTAGTCTCCAAGGTTTCGTTGTCCTCTTCCATTGGTTTCGGGGTTGACAAAACATAGGCCACTCCAAGTGCGGTGAGAACAAAGTGCATCTTCTTTTGCCAACGTCGAAAACCAACACCCTCAAACTTGTCTAACTTATTGAAATTTGTAGTCAATTCTCTAATGGTTGCCATTTTTGCAAATAGAAGTATAGTTTTTAGATTGTTAGGGAAATTGCTCTTGAAAACACAAAATGACAACAAATTGAGAACCTTCGAGGCGTGTACTCACTTTCCTAAAAACTATATTTCACCCCTATCACAAGAGCATGGGTTTCATGAAATAAGTTTTTGAGATACAACGAAGAAAATCTTCTTTGGTGATGCTCTAATCAACAAAGAACAATGAATAACAAGTATGTAACTAAAAAGTTTGAAAATGTGAAAATGATGATGAACTTTTTGAAGAAACTAACTCTTCAATCTTTGATTATGAGAAAATTCTGAAGTTCTTAACTTCCTTTTCACCATCCAACACATATATAACATATATGTTATAAGCTTGAAGAGATACAAGCAAAATAACCACCGTTCAAGCAACGGATAAAGCCAAAAAACCATTTCTGAAGCCTCTATGCGCCCGCATAAATAATCTATGCGCCCGCATTTTATTAAAATTCTGTCTTTTGAGGGCTTCTGGAGGTCTGATGCGGGCGCACAAAAGTCTTATGCGCCCGCATCAGCGGGGACTTTTTGCTCTTTATTTGTGAAATACAACTTTTGCATGCTATACTTTTCTTTGATTATTTAACTCATCTTTTCCATGTAAATAATCAAAGATTAAACTTGGATTTATCATACATATACTCTAAATCATTCAACATTATTTATGGGATAATTCCCTACTAATCCATTCCCGCTGATCCTCCGTTCTAACTAGCCCCACTCTCACAAATCACACCGGATTATTTAACTTGATCCAATACTAAATTCATTTCTGCAAATAACGTACACAATTTGTATAACTAGCTAGACGAGGAACGTTACCAGCAGGCCAGGCAGTATGTTGGATGAGGTTGTACCGTCATAGATACCACAAGGTTAAAATAAACTGCATTTACATTACGGGGTACTTCTTTCTTGTTGATCCTAATTTTGAGAATTTTTTCTTTCTTTGACCACCATTAATATTTTACACTCGTATGTATATAATTTGCCCATTAATATAATTAGTTTTTAGTTATTAAGTAGAGTCTTAATTAGTGTTCAACATCACCTACTGAGTTCTAGCTACATCCATTGACCTATGATTAGGGGAAGCCCCCTAACATATATATACTTGTGTTAATCAACATTACACATTTACACCCCTTAATTGCCAACTGTCTAGACTATAGACAGTTGCTGGTTAGAACCTTTAGATGCATGAGTTTTTTTTTTNTTTTTTTTTTTTTTTTTTTTTTTTTTTTCTTTTTTAAACTAGTTATTGGTCGAACGATGTACCAGATTGTCGGGTTAGTCAAATATACTACATCAAGGTTAATGAACTCAATATAAAACTTTAGTTACATGGGAAAAATGTATTGTATTAGTAATGAAGTGTTATAAATTACGTACCACAAAGAATTTGAGAATTTACCCACAAAATACAATATTGAACAAATAACAAAATATGATGATAAAGATACAAGTGTTTATGAGGAAATTGTTGAACTAGTTTATAAGCTTAGGAGTTACTCCTCTTATTGCCAATTGGTTTTAGGATGGAACCTCCTTGGGCTTGTAGACCGGTTTGACTCTCCTCCTCCTTGTTGGATTACCCAGGCCCATTTATCTTTAACATGAAATTTAACAGAAATTTTGATTTCCTTCCCTCAAGAAAATATTGTATTATTAAGTATTTAAGTTCCTACCAAATAACACAACTCTCAAGATAATTTCTCACCAAAACATCATAATTTTCTAGTAGCCTAAACCCTCTATTATAGGCTAACCTACAAACCTACATCAATTAAGATTTTAGTTATGTTGCTCCCCAAGCCTAAATAATCCTACTTTGAATACATACCAAAAAAAAAAAAAACTATCAAGTTTCCTAATTACAAACCACTTCTAATAAGGAAACAAGTAATACTCGACCCCAAAATATGCAATTGTTCGTTGTCTCCATTGCAGATGTTTGTATTGTTGTATGATGAATAAGAAACATCAAGGGAAATACATAGAAAAAGGCAAGGAAGGGTCAAGAAAATTGCTAGATCACTACAAGTGCAATTGTGCATCGGTGCATGTAAGAGAATGAAAGTAATTTAATATTACATACCTATTATATCTACATTATTAATAACAAGTATTTATAATTAGACTACTAGTGGGTATGATCTCATCTTATAATCTAGAGGTCGAAAGATCAAGTCTTACTTGCTTTGGTTTTTGCGAAGAAGTGATTAATGGAAGCCTACGTGGAGTTATGTCATTTATGCCAAGGGGCTGACAAGTGGCAGAATTTCGCACTTGCATGTTAATAAGTAGTATAGATAGATAGATAGATAGATAAGTTTTAGATAGCAATCCAAAAGGTGCACATTGACTTTTGTTTCTTTCTCTTTTTTTATACTCTTTTGCGGTTGACCTTTGATCTCTATCAATATGTCCTCTTCTTCTTAACTTTTACAAACTTTATTTAGTGGACTATAGAGTCATATATAATTTCTTTGTTGTTCAAAGAGCTAAAAAGGGATCAATCTCAACATCATCTCGAATCGAGAGATAATCAATCACTATAATGTCATGCATGATGAATATGAACTCACTTAATTTGCTGCAAATTTTAAAAGTCTATTGTTTTTCAACCCAAAAAAATGTTAATAGATGAATTTTACTTGTAGTCATCCTTAATATGAGCCATGCCAAAACAAGGCCCTTCAATTCCCTACGGTAGCAGATCCTCTATGGGTTCAAGTGGGTTATATTGAACCTATTGTGGATCCCAAAAAAAAAAAAATAAGAAAAAAATAATGAAAAAAAGATTCATGTTATAAGAGAAAACATAAAACTGAGTTGAATACAACCCCGTTCCTGATAATTTATGGGCCCTAGGCATAATGTAAAAAAAACATAAACAATTTTTTTTCCTAATAAAAATTTAAATAAAAGACAAACAAAATAGCATATTTTTAGTTAAAACATAAGTCTCCATGCACGATGATAAGTCTGCAAGATATCAAAAATTATTTTCCCCCTACAAAAATCATAACAAGCAATAGTAATTTTTATTTTTTTATTTTAAAAATAAAAATAATTTCAATTCAATTCATTTTCGTTTAGTAAATTTCAACCCGAACAGCACCGTAATATATTATAAACAGTAGCTACAATATCGGACATCCAATGATCAAACCAGTAAGAAGCTCAAAAGAGATGAAAGTTTGCTTCTTTTTATCAAGCCTCAATAATCAATTCAGCATGATTAACTTTATTGCGTAGATGTTACACAATAATTTCATCAATAGCTCTCCTAGGGATTGAATATAAATGAATATACATAGAAAAGCCAAGAGGCAGCAATTCAATATCCTGCTATTTTTCCAAAACTTCGAAGCTCGTGGTCCAAGCTACCATGTGACATATCAGCATTTTATATCGAATACAATAATATACTATTCTAATTCAAGTAAAGAGATTTACAAAATATGGGTAACTGAGCATTTGCAAAGCATATCAAGTTTAAACAGCACTACTGCTTCACCATGAAAGAACTTTTACAACTGCATCCACCAACAGCGCTTGGATTTTCAATGACCTGCATCAATCAGCAACCAATTTCATCATAACAAAGCCTGCGTACATACACATCGAATATGATAGGCAGAAAAATCATCCTTCAAAACCTCATGCGAGAAAATAAAACCAGGGGAATTTAACATAGAACCACAGATAAAAGGGGTGCCAAAACATCACATAGAACCACAGTTGAAGAAAAGCTCACATTACAACTCTAAATCAAAATTTTAAAATGAGCGTGTCTTCAGTCAAACTTACAAGCTTTCCTAAACCCTCATTGATGCAAAACGTATATTCTTATTCCACAATCACAAGAATGCAAATGATTTCAGAAAATCAAAAACTGCTTGACAAAGAACACTGGATAAGACACCCCAAAAAAGATGGGAAGTTAGATATGAAACAAAAGGAAGTAGTGCAGTTTCTTTTCTTTTCCATACTCGGATTATGTTAATAGAAAAAATCGAAACTCAAACAAATATAAAGTCATGAAAATAATTTGGGGTCGGCTAGTCATGAATCAATAAGAAGAAATGCAAAAATAACCTCTAAAAATCCTCTTCAAGCCCCAACAACCTCATATCTCCATCAACACACTCATACAAGATTGCTTAGGTCTACCTTTACCTCTTTTCCTTCCATCATGTTGCCACTCTTCTAAACCCCTTACCAGTGCGTTACTCGGACTGCGTTTTATATGTCCAAACCTACATAAAAGATTTTCCCTCATCGTATCCTCAATAAAAGCAACCCCTACCTTCTGCCCAATAGATCATTCTTTGGTTTATCCTTTTTCATATATGCCCACAAATCTACGAAGCATATGTTCTCTACCACCAATCTTATAAAGGTGACCAAATTCAAAGCCTAACATTTGGTCCCGTTAAATAATTTAAGCTTAATATTTGTGCGGTAGAATTTTCCCTTCAATTTATGGGCATACCCTGATTACAAAGAAATTCGAAATCCAAAAGATTCCTTCCACTTCAACAAACCTGATAAGATCTTGTGAGCCACATCCAAATCATATTCATCCTACGAATTGTTTGCATTCACCTACTACTATGCCAAAAATGGTGACGCTTTATAAGTACAAGTCAAAACTGACAAAAGGTGAATCAAAAAGTTATTTTGACACCATACCCACAAGACATATATTGAAGGAAGAGCTAAGTCCTAACAAAGACAACCATCTTATAGAGTGTTCCTAGAAAACCATCTCAACATCCGCCTCTTCAAGAATCAAGACCCCTACTTTTTGAATGTGCTTCTTCTTAGAAGCCCAACATTCTGTATCATAGAAGGACAATGGTCTTATGGTAGTCCTATAGAATTTCCCCTTTCAACTTTAAAGTGATGCTTTGATCACACAACACTTTTGTAGTTGCTCTCGATTTAAGCAACCTTGACTTAACTTAATCCTATGAGAACACATCATCAATTAAATCTAAAACATAAAATATGCTACATCCATTTCTTTTTAGTTGCAATTTTGCAATAATTTCCTTTTTGCAATGTTTCAATTTATTTGCAATTACTGTTTTAATTTCCTTCTTTGGTAAGCTGAAGAACATCCAATTCGAAACAACCCTCCACTTATTTGAATAAATCCACTTTTTGTCGTTTACAGTTTTTGCTTTTAAAAAATCCAAACCACTACAATGCCCAATAGACCATAAGAATCACAAACCAATAGAGCATAACATATTGTCCAATATTCGAAACAGCGTGGCCAATTTTCATTGCATAGTTCTTGTTTTATGTTGTCAGCAAATGGAACTACTAAGCTTTACTTAGCTTCATTGTGCTCTTGCACTAGGTCAATTCTTTTAAATAAATAGAGAAAAGTTGTGTAGAGATGTTGGAACATCAAATGCTCACACATATAATTACACATTGCACAAGTATAAAAAAGTAAAAACATTAAGTTTATTAACTTCATTTGTACACTAAACTAATTTGGTTTCTTACATGGTAAATTTAAGCTCAAAGGAGGTGGATACTTATAATGGTTTGAAAAGGCGATTTCCATTGTGATAATGGTTGAACTCATTGAAAATAATGACAAATCACTAATGTTATTAAAGGCCATTTCTTAAAAGTAACCCCCACTTCAAAATAGAAATTCACCATAACTTGAAGTCAAAGAAAGCCTTCAATAGACCAATAGCTTCTCTTATTGTCCTCCTCAATGTGGAGCGTTCCTTCCATGACATCCAACAATAGAAAGATAAGCTTTCTCAGAAGTCAATTTTTTTCACTAAGTTGTATCCTCTAGACCCCGCAAACCAAGATCAAGTGATCTCAGTTTGGTAAAAATGAAATCTGTATCAACTTGGCCAACAAGCAACAATATGGCCGGATTCACAAACCATGACTTCAACAATGGAGTCTTTAATTTAGATTTGAGGTAGTATATATTTGTTATCTCCTTATCTTTAGCTTAGTTTCTATGGTTCTAGTATTGATAAGTAAATGTATTTTAAGAAAACACTGAAAAGAATTATAAATTTGAAGATTGATATGAACACCATTTGATTAATACAATGTGAGAGATCATAGGATAATCTTAAAGTGTTGAACTAGAGAAAGACACAAGAAACAAAGGAGGGAGAAAGAATTATAAGGCGATGGCTTAGAAAGTAGTATCTTTTGTTAATAATTGCATTGTAAGTTTGTAACACGGATTTAATTGCTAAGAAGAATAATTGTTAGCGAACTTTTAACACGAAGTGAAAGCTACATATAATTTGAGTTGAAGTTTTTTAAATCATTATTTTTGGATAAAATTGATATTTCAAACCAAAATTTCAACTCTTAAACTCAAGGGGTTGCTGCCTTCATGGACAGTGATAGGCGATTTAAGCCACTAAACCAATCCTAGTATAAATCCTTCTCTCTTTTTTTACTTTCTTAGAGTAAACTAAGCTCATTATTTCAATCTCATACATTTTTTTTGTTTGAGGTCCTAAAGATATCAAGTGAACAGGAACTGTATAACAGTATAAACAAGTCAAAATGAATACAGGAAGTATTCGCATAAACCGACTAACACCCATATTATTGGTAGTTTTTTCCTGTGAAGGCATCTACACTTCATCAAATATTATTATACGAAGTACATTATTATGATACATATAACACACGCTTCCCAAGCAAAGATGGCTGACCTGGAAAGCTGAGCGAATAAGCTCCTCGGCATAATCAACACTCGCACCTTTCACAAAGTCGTAAGAGATTTTATCAATCACCAATTTGACGCCATCCTTTTCGAAAATTCTACAAAAGTTAAATTTCCACATGAAAGCACAGACCACACTCATTAGAGTAGGCATTATAAAATTACGTGACAACGCACACTACAAATCACTACACAAAATTACTTTGAATCAAAGCAAAGAGATCCATTGATGTAATCGTAGGCATGAAACATATAACACAAAGCCAATCACATAGAAAAATACCTTTTAAACAAAACATTCATTGCAAGAGCAGATTAAACAAGTGATAGCCATCTCACAACTAACCATTTAAAGGAATTGTAGTACCTGTCATCATTGGTCTGCTTATCATCTAGAGCAAAGGCATATTGGAACCCCGAACAACCCCCGGCTTCTACACTAAGGCGAAGCATCTTATTCATGTTGTCACTTGCTTGCAATTCTTTCATTCTCTGAAAATCATCACCATTAAAGCCAGTCGAATTTTTTTTGAAAGATCAAAATCCTGCTTTATTACAAACAATAACTAGTCCGCATTTACCGCCAAAATGTAAGCACAAACGTCAAATCGTAGTCTTAATTAATTATTCACGACAGGAAAATAGAAGCCTTGGACAACCTCTTTAACCATTAAAAATTTTCACTTATGATGATACTTGGCAAGGAGGTTGCAGAACCGCAGAGGTTCACGACTGCAACACTTCAGGTAAGTGAGTTACAAATTGCTGGGATTTTGGTGCTAATGAGCATGGTTATTGACTTATTGAGCACTTGAAGTATAACCAGAATCTGCATTTGATAATTTCTTATTTTCCTACTACAAGCGTGCTGACAAGTGACAACCCCACTTTAGTTGTACTACATCGACAACACACTTTGATTTAAGCATCCATACTGCAAAGCGAAAGGCCCAACATATCTAGTTGAAGACTTGATACCAACATTCTCTTTATCCCAAGACATGAATAGTTCACTTAATGCTTGGGTCATATCTAGTTATTGATTTTTTAGATGTATGCTTGGGTGTTGATTCTTAACAGCTTTGACAGATATATTTTGTAAACACTGAATCTTATTCACAAAAAACATAAAATAACACTAATAAATTGTAGGGCGCAATTTATAAAATAACACTAATAAATTTTAAGGCTAGTTAGTGGGTGGTGTCATTGACTGTTTCGAATCTAGCAATTTATAGGTTCGACTTTCACTTTTTAGTGGCTAGTTGGTGGTGTCATTGGCTATTTGGGATTGATAGTGGTGGCGGTGGGTGTTTTTTTTGTGAACAGTGTTGTGAAGGTCGATTAGTAGTAGACAAATTAGGGGTTTGATTTTTGTGTTGAATTTGGGGTGCCATTTTCGGGGAATTGATGATGGAGGTTGAGGGGTAGCAATAGTTTGAGTAGTGGTTCAGTTGTAGGTTTGGTGGTGAGAGGTGGTGGTTGTCATGGCCTTATGGAGTCATGGATTGGGTGGTTTAAGCATAGGTGACTGTAATTTTGGCGATTAAAAAAATTGACATGAGAGACTGCAATAATGAGAAAGTTGCAACTTAAGAATTATGAAGGTAGTATTGGACAAACATTTATCAAGCACTTAAAGGTGGAAACTCCATCAATGACTGATTTGCAATTATAAGCATATATCAAGTCATAATAAGTAATCAACCAGTATTAGGGAAAAGATCTTTGACAGTTTGCATCCATTATTGTGTAAAACATGTAAGTTGATAAAAAAAGAAGCTAGAGTAATGAATATTAGAATTCAGCAGTGTAATTGAAAGCTAAGGATGAAAACTGAATTGAAGTAGATGGAAAGCTCATAGGTAACATGTTTTTGTGGTGTGTTACAGATGAGCAAGACATGTTGCTATTATGTGTTCTCCTCTTGATATCAAACTAATCAGCCGAACCGAATTCTTGAACATCCTTGTCAAATTCAATCCAAACAATTACAGAAATATGAAACACATTGAAAGCCCTAAAACTACAACAGAAATACCTGAACACAGCTATCAGTCATATAAACGTCATCAGGGGACGACAAAGAATGTGAAGAATAGGTGAAAATAGTAAGATTATGGCGAGTTTTAGTAGCGAGGTTGGAAGATATTCGACCTAATAATGATCTCATAGCCATGACCTACATCATAAAAAAAAAACATAATCAATTTCAATCACAAACACTACAACTTTGTTTTATGATACTGCCACAGCTAATCAAACCCCCAATATCGAACCCTAAAAACCTCAAAATCCTTCCCCAAACAAACCCCAACTTATATTAAACAAAACAAAACATAACATAAATCTATAATTAAACAACTTATATACCTTGATGAATTGATCACAAGGCGAGCACCAACAACAGCAGCAGTAAGTGAGGATGACGGAGCCGTCGGGTACCGTCTATTGTAAGTTAAGAGATATTAGAGATAGGCGTGTTTTTACAGTTTATGATTTGTTTTGTTTTGTTAAAAATAAAAATAGAGAGAATAACACATAGACACGATGCTACGACCCGATACGTCTCTCAATATTTTACAAACAAGTTTACATATAACTCAATCAAAGCTCATTTGGGAATTACATGAATACCGTTTGAAGCTCGTTTGGCAACGTATTAAACTCGAACATTAGTATAGTTTGACTTCCGTAGCTCCGTAAAGAATCTGTTTATAATTTATTACAAGATGAGCAAATTATCCTTTTGACAAGACGTAGGATATAGTCATTTTCAAATCACAATAATTATTTTTCAATGAAATTAGATTACCTGTTTTTCAACTCACAAAATTGATTTCAAATTTTAATTAAGAATTATATGTTTTCAAATAGGTATAGGTAATTGATTTTTCAAGTCAATGTGGTTGATAAATTCACATTACATATTTTAATTATAATTTGAAGTGAAGCATAAAGTTAGGTATAATAAGACGAGAAAGGTGTAAAGATATGTCAAATTTGTGGGGCTATAAAGGGTTATCATCTCATTGAAGTCCGTAACATAAGAAAAGAAAATGGGAGCAACAAAACTTCCCATATGCGCAGTTGGAGTTAGCAGCAAAATAGAATTGAATGATGAAGGCAGAAACAGAAACAGAAAAGTTGGTTCAGCTTTGGAAGCTCGTGTCTCTCTCCTTTTGGCACTCGCATCTCAATCTCAGCGAGGTTCATTTTTAAGTCACAATCCTCTCTACCTTAATTTGTTTATGGGTTTAAATTTTGTTTGATTTTTTGATTGTTTAGTTGCCACTAATTTTGTTGCTGAAACTGCCAAATATGTTGTTCCCCACTCATATCGCACTCCAATTAATCTTCAACAAGCTTTAATGACTGGTATTATTATTTTGGTTATTGTGCTGAATTACTATTAAATTGCTTATACTGCATCCGTTTCCTATTAGTTGCAACAATTGAATCTCACAAATAATACTCAATTGTTGCAACTGATAGGAAACGGAGGTAGTAGATTAATTATCTTTTCTGGTTTTTGTCAATGATTTTTTACTCCGTAATTTTCTCATTTTTACATAGTTCCAGACCTTGAGACAGTGAACTTTAATGTGCTCAGCAGTAAAGACGAGTATGAAATTCGACAAGTTGAGGTATTCACTATTCTGAGCCATTCATACTGTTAAACTACTACGACTACATGATTTTTTTTTTTTTTTCGAGCTACAAGCTTATATTTTTGAGTTTAAGGCCTTGTTCTTTGGACTGAAATTGTCGTGAATGGAGAATAAAAGTGAACTAAAGTCAATTGAAATGAGCTAATAATTATTGTTAGTTTATAACATCCAACAGTTTTTGAATCAGATGCATATATTAGTCACCGGTGATTTTTAATGACACTACATATTCAATCCAAAATTGATTTACATACATTTTGAAGAAGAATTACCTTTGCTCTCACTCTCCTAGCATAAATGCTCACTCTTTGATGTGATTGTGCGTACTAATTTTTATACTTTTGCAAACATATATTGTTGTTTTGTGCTCAATGTGTTTAGGTCATGTGATTAAACAGAAGCATTGAACTCCTATATTACATATTAGTGCCTATACTCTGTTTAGTGTCTATTCCTTTCTTTTTTTCCCCTTGTTTTGTTTGGCGTATGCATAAGGGTAATGTTTGGTTCAAGTATCTCCTACTTTCAACTTCCTACGTTTTGAAGGGAATTAGATATTATGAGTGGAATTTCATGTATCAAATATATCGACACCTAAAACAACATCTTCATGCATAACAATTAATGCATTATATAATAGTTTATAGTTTACCTTTGAAGCTTCATTTCTACAATTCCTAATACTACGAATAAGAGAGTTTACAGCCTTAGACGTTGCTCCTCTACCTTGTTAATAGATACATATTAATCTACCACCAATGCTACTTCAAACCCACACACAATCGAGAGAGGGGAAGTGTTTGACCTTTTGATTAGTTTTGTTAGATATACTCATATATCGATAAAGCATCTAATCCATGTTATTTATAATCATTTTATAATAATTAGGTCAAGCCGAGCTCAGGCCATTCTTGTTGGTTGGTTTCATGACATATTTTCATAAGCCTACCTTTTGTCCTTAATCAATCATACCCAGTTGAGTGACCTTATAGTATCCATTCAATTGGGATTTCGGTTGACTTTCAAGTCCATAGGGTCATTAGTATTATGTAGCAATGGTATTTGTTGTTGGGCTTTGGTAGTTTTTGGCTGAAATATCTTTCAATTTTAGGCTTTTTACTTGTTGGTTTGGGTTTGGACTCCAAATATTATTTCCCTGGTGAACATATTAATTGAAAATGAGAAACGAATTTCTTCCTTAACTTTATGTATGGTAGAAATTGTAGAAATTTTATCTGTCTGTGGACTGCGAGTAATGTAGCCTTCATTATGCCAGTTGAATGCTGTCGATGTGGTAGCAGNTTTTTTTTTTTTTTTCGAGCTACAAGCTTATATTTTTGAGTTTAAGGCCTTGTTCTTTGGACTGAAATTGTCGTGAATGGAGAATAAAAGTGAACTAAAGTCAATTGAAATGAGCTAATAATTATTGTTAGTTTATAACATCCAACAGTTTTTGAATCAGATGCATATATTAGTCACCGGTGATTTTTAATGACACTACATATTCAATCCAAAATTGATTTACATACATTTTGAAGAAGAATTACCTTTGCTCTCACTCTCCTAGCATAAATGCTCACTCTTTGATGTGATTGTGCGTACTAATTTTTATACTTTTGCAAACATATATTGTTGTTTTGTGCTCAATGTGTTTAGGTCATGTGATTAAACAGAAGCATTGAACTCCTATATTACATATTAGTGCCTATACTCTGTTTAGTGTCTATTCCTTTCTTTTTTTCCCCTTGTTTTGTTTGGCGTATGCATAAGGGTAATGTTTGGTTCAAGTATCTCCTACTTTCAACTTCCTACGTTTTGAAGGGAATTAGATATTATGAGTGGAATTTCATGTATCAAATATATCGACACCTAAAACAACATCTTCATGCATAACAATTAATGCATTATATAATAGTTTATAGTTTACCTTTGAAGCTTCATTTCTACAATTCCTAATACTACGAATAAGAGAGTTTACAGCCTTAGACGTTGCTCCTCTACCTTGTTAATAGATACATATTAATCTACCACCAATGCTACTTCAAACCCACACACAATCGAGAGAGGGGAAGTGTTTGACCTTTTGATTAGTTTTGTTAGATATACTCATATATCGATAAAGCATCTAATCCATGTTATTTATAATCATTTTATAATAATTAGGTCAAGCCGAGCTCAGGCCATTCTTGTTGGTTGGTTTCATGACATATTTTCATAAGCCTACCTTTTGTCCTTAATCAATCATACCCAGTTGAGTGACCTTATAGTATCCATTCAATTGGGATTTCGGTTGACTTTCAAGTCCATAGGGTCATTAGTATTATGTAGCAATGGTATTTGTTGTTGGGCTTTGGTAGTTTTTGGCTGAAATATCTTTCAATTTTAGGCTTTTTACTTGTTGGTTTGGGTTTGGACTCCAAATATTATTTCCCTGGTGAACATATTAATTGAAAATGAGAAACGAATTTCTTCCTTAACTTTATGTATGGTAGAAATTGTAGAAATTTTATCTGTCTGTGGACTGCGAGTAATGTAGCCTTCATTATGCCAGTTGAATGCTGTCGATGTGGTAGCAGTAGTATCACTCTCTTTCCATTCTTCTTCTTCTTTCACTCTCTCTGTCTTTAATTTATGAGCTGGACTGCTAGTGCTTCTAACTAAAGGTTCTTAAATTTGAAATAGCCTTATTTTGTAGCAGAGACAATCATGCCTGGGAGGGAAGGCTTTGATTTTTATGGAGCTTCTCAATCTTTCAATGTGTTAGCTGAGTATTTGTTTGGTAAGGTATTGAATTGCTCTTTCAGGTGGTTAACTCTTACGGCTTATGTACTATAATACTGTTCTGGATGATTGCAACTTGAAGTGAGATTTTGAGTTCTTATATTTCAGAATATACCAAATGAGAAGATGGAGATGACAACACCCGTCATCACTCGTAAGAATTCTGATGGAGATAGAATGGAAATGACTACTCCTGTGATTACAAGGAAGGTAGGAATCATTTGCAGTTCTGCACTTCTGGTTGTTTATTCCTTAAGTGTCAACACAATTATAAGCACAAAACAGTGAAACAGATTACTTAAATGCTTTTAAAGTGTGGTGTTGACCTTGATCTTTGCAAACATGGTCTTATGGATTCTCTTCAAATAAATGTAGGTGCAGAGTCAAGAAAAATGGAAGATGTCTTTTGTTATGCCATCAAAATACGGTTCTAATTTGCCAGTACCAAAGGATTCAGCTGTGAGGATCACTGAGGTGCCACAGAAAATTGTTGCAGTTGCTGCCTTTTCAGGTATATTGTAGTAATAAAGAAATGTGTAAGACAATATTTTTTATGGCTTTGAATCAATGAACTCTTAGTTGGATAAAATTGATGGAGAGGTGGGCTTTGTGCTACTGCCTGAGTGGCAATTCATATGAACCTATGATTAACACTTGGCTTTAGATAATTGTCAAGTCGTGGACCGATTTTTTTCTGCTGTTATACTGTTATACGTGTATTTAATTACTGCGTAGTGTTGTTACACTACATGAAATTATGCTTATTTGATAGTCCTGGTTGGTTTTAGTTGTTATGCAATTCATATAACCTGAAAAAGACATAGATCTCTGGATATTGTTGTTGATATTAATGTTATTTGTATACAACCTCAAATCGAGTTGAATCAGATGTCTACAGTATACATTCAAATGAAAGGTTTCTAACTCTTCTCATGCTTTTTTTTTTTTGCTTGCATACAAATATGCAGGTGAAAGTATCTTGGATATAAATTAGTGAATTTGTGGAGGATGATGACCTATTAGCAATTGACTTCTCATCAGCAAATAGCAACTGAGAGCTACTAGAGTTACTGTAACTATTTGGTCTCGCAGCTTATCTAAGTTTACTAAATCATTACGTACGAAGAGCAAGGAATAGGACTAGCATGGTCAGTCAGAGAATAATTTTCAAGATAAATTAAAAGAAAGTGCAAAAGTGGCTCACAGTCTTTACTCTAGGTCATATAATTGAATTTTTAGTCTTGATTGTGCCTTTTATTATGGTGTCTGACTGCATGCAGTGAGTTCTTGATGTATGCATTGATGCTGTCAGTTTAGTGGCTAGTTTGAAACATAGATTCGAAATATATTGTCCATGTGGTTTGACTCTTTTTGTTATGCTTGCGGTTTTGCATGTTTTGGTTGAATGCCTTATTGCCTGATATCATTAGATTCATGCCTTGGCTTCATGGAGGTCATGACTTGCTATTGATGTCTCATTGTTACCTTTGGTGGAAACTAGGTTTTGTTACTGAAGAAGAAGTGAAACAACGGGAGTCAAAATTAAGAGAGGCTTTGAAGAATGATTTGAAGTTTAAAATAAAAGCTGGAGCAGAAGTTGAAGTTGCACAGGTAACACCATGGGTATCTAAAATTATTTGCTTTATAGAAACTCGAATTATAATAGTTCTTTTACCCCATTTTGATGACGATAGTTGATATACTCTCTTCTGAAGTTTTAAATTTCTGATTAAGCAATAGAAATGCTGTGTCATGGTGTTGATAAAATGAGAAGCAGTGTCCTTTAAAGCATTGCTTTGAAATCATTCCGTTTAAGCCAAACATTGTCCTTTTTTTTGTTTTTTGCAGTTCAACCCCCCATTTACCCTTCCATTTACTCGCCGTAATGAAATTGCTCTAGAAGTTGAAAGGAGGAAAATTGATAACTAAAGCCTCATATTGGTTCTTTATATGAAGCAGGCAAGCAGCACTGGGTTTGTGGCTGATGAAAGACAACAAATTGTTAGCATTTGTCCACATCCCTTGAATATATGTAATTTCAAAGTTATTGTTTGTTTGGGGTAGGTTGGGGTGATGATACACATAATAGTCCAATAGAAAAAGGTATTATTAAAGAATAAAGTGTCTGATTTACTTCCTCCTTTCCTAAATGTTTGATACGTTTGAAATTTTGACACTGTTTATAAGATGGAATAATCTTTTTAAATTACTTTCAATATGTAAAACACAATATAGTCATAGTCTCATAGACTTATATCGGGTCTTATTTGATTCATCTCAATGAGCACGTTATTAATATCTGATTATTATAATTATTACATATACACAACAAAATATATTTAAGGTCAAAAAATTACATTGACATATGTGTAAGTCAACACGTATCAAGCAAATGAGAACGAAGAGATAACTTCTTTTGAATAGGTAGGACTCCATAAAGCCACATTTGTTTCGATGGAAAATATTAATTTGATATGATATTTGGTAATTGTTTAATACGTTTTTCATACCAGTTTTCAAACACGAAAACTAGTATGAGCTATGAAGTATTGCCATAGTCCATAGATGAAAAACTGTTTTCTCAAGGGTGAAAAACATTTTTTTCACAAAAAAAAAAAAATAATGATGTATGTCATATATTGATTATATTAATTGCATAGCAACTTTCCATTCTATATCCTCCCATACATTTTCGCAGCAAATAAAGGAAGATTAATTTTCAACTATTTTCCCTCAAATTATGTTTTCAATGGATTTTATTTTATTTTTTTTAACTTTTCGTTCACTTGTTTTGGATGCTATGCGGATCCTACTATTGGTAATTAAGAATGAGGTTCATCAAGATGCCCACTATGCCAAGTTTAATTCTTTTGAGTGTGGTGAACGTATTTGGTTGGAAGACTAGCCGGATTATGTTGTCGATCTAGCAGCCAAAATGTCTACTTCTTAGCTAATGAATAAATTATTTTTCTTTAACTAGTAAAAAAAATTCTCCTATTTTTTTATTGTTGCAAAAGTCGAAGCCCAATGATACTACCTCCGGTCCTCCAAGCTGATTTAAAGTCTCCAATCCCTCGTCTCAATTTCCTTTTCTATTTTCACAGGAGTATCTTCCGTACTTAAGTTGAGAAGATAGTTTTTTAATTGACATAAATTTGTATATATGAGAGTAAAAGGTATCTTAAGTGGTTAAAGTTTTCCTTTTGGTTCCAAGAGATCCTTTGATTGATTGTCATCCGTCCTTATGGTTCCTTGGCACCCAAAAAAAATTATACATATGAATTGTTAGTTGTATTGTTGAAAATGTGACATCACTCCTATAAATAGCACCTCTAGCTTAGTTATATACGAGGTATTATTTTGGCAATATTATATTAAGCCTAACTAGCTATATATCTATCTTTAAACCCAACAAATTTAGCATTCAGATTGTTAAGGAGATCAATTAGCTAACTTTAGCCCACCTCGATCCTAATATCTAGTAGAAAGCTTTTAATTAAATTATATAGGAGAGGTGGAAAAAAAAAAAGGTATGCAAATTAAAATTTTCTGATTGAAGTTTTGAAAAACGTACAATTGAAGAGGAAAATTAAGTTTGTGGATGTGGGATATGACGATGGCTCAAAATATTGTTTTGGTTTTCTTCTTTGGTGGTTCATTGTTGTTCATCTTTGCCTTTGCCACCGAGCCTTTAGATGCAGGTATGTACGTACTCATGCATGCGTAGAAGAACGCCGCGGATATGAATCATATCATGCATATGCATGTAATTAATGTAATCAATATATAGAATAATGTTAAATTATTGGAATCAGATTATTTATAACATCCGTAGATTGAATTGCATTTATATATATATATATATATATATATATATATATA
>PYUH01004034.1:2116464-2160475 GCA_016808085.1 Suaeda aralocaspica | reverse complement strand
ATTTTCTTTTATATATATATATATATATATATATATATATATATATAGCTGATGCACAAATACGCATGCAGTGTGCTCATCAGGCAAGAGGCAGTCTCCGGTAGATATCAATACATACGAAGTTGCAGTTAACAAAACCTTGAAACCCTTGAATAGAGATTACCATGTTCAAAATGCAACGTTGGTTACTGACGGCAAACATCTTGAGGTTATTTGGTATTCTACACCCTTTTAATTTCTTTTCATGGCAAATATATATATTGATTAATGCATGTAGTATATATATATATATTGATTAAACTTGCGTGCAATATAGATATCATTCGTTGGTAAAGGAGAATTGAAAATTGATGGCAAGGCATACAACCTGAAGCGATTCCAGTTTCATACACCATCTGAGCATCACCTTAACAGCATTGAGTAAGCCTTTCCTACGTAATCTATCATATATATATATATCAGATCATACATACACTTGTTCTAGATGTGTCCGTAACGTACGACATATTGAAATAAGACATCATGCATTCATACTTGACAAATGTTAAACCAACTCTCTACAAAAATTTCCTCCTTTTGACATCATATATTTTCTGTGAAAAATGTTAAAACCTAAGAATTATTATTTATTGTCTAGTACATTTAGCAAATGACATTATTATTGCAATAAATTAATATTACTCCACATTGTTACTACACGTACTATCTAAGTATCTATATATGTTTGTTTAACAATTATGTATTAACGCGTGATGCTTAACAATGATGTAAAAATACAATAGATTAGACATGCCTAATAGTTTGTTGGGAACTTCTAGAGAAATAGATTGGAGATGTCCGAGAATAATATGTATACTCTATCACGTCCTTTCATATGAGATTACGTTGGAGCTTGAAATATGGATGCATCATGGGCCCTCCCATAACCTAGAGTTAATAAATGTTCCACTTGATGATTAGGGATGAAAGAGATTCGAACCTCTGACCTTAAAGTCATGTTGACATTGATAACATATTAGAGATAGTTTAAACCTTAGAATAACTTATGTACTGTACGTATCACCAATTTAATATTGTATATACTTATTTGTTGGTTAGGAATGCCTTAAAAAAANATAAAAAAAAAAAAAAAAAAAAAAGAAAAAAAAAAAAAAACTAAGTCATATTTTAACTATTCATTCATTTTAATGTTAGATATATGAGATTGCACTTCTATAGTGTTTTATATCCGTTTTATAAAAAATATAGATGTTTTATTTGTTATAAGATCGCTGTTAAAAGTTGACATTCTTAGAAGCACATATGATTGATCCAACACTTTCTTTTAATAATAAGTAATGAATGAATGGAAACTGTGCATGGCATGGATGGATACAAACATAGTAGCTGGTAGAACTAGAATATATATATATATATATATAACGCGAGACATAAAATAAAAATGAATGAACTAATGATTAATATACAAATGAATATAATATATATATATATATGGAACGTTGTAGATATGTGGCAGAACTACATCAAGTGCATGAAGCTGCGGATGGCAATCGAGCAGTGGTGGCAATTCTATTCAAGAATGGTCCACCAAGTCCATTAGTTGACATGGTATATATATATACTTATTGTATGGTTTAATTACAGTTGTAGAAATGATAGTCATATAATTAACACGAATTTAAATTTGGTGCGTGGTTGATTATATAGTTGATGCCTCAGTTGCAACAACTGGGAAAAAGGGGTTGTACAGGGCATGAAGAAAAGATTGAGATTCCAAAGTTTGATTTGAGCTTCTTGAGGAAATGGCCGCGCGATTATTACAGATATCTTGGTTCTCTTACCTCTCCTCCTTGTGATGAAAATGTTATTTGGAGCGTGCTTTGCGAGGTAAGCTAATATATATATATATATATATATAAGCATTTTCATTCATTTAATTTACCCTACGTACTACGCATGTATATATATATATATATATATATATATATATATATATATATATTTTAAGCTAGCTAGCTAGGTAGATTAATTAAAAATATTTTGTTAATTAGGCTAAAACAATATCAATGGATCAAGTAGCTGCACTGAGTTCTCCGCTATGTGAAGAGAACAAGAAAAATGCAAGGCCTGTGCAGCCATTAAATGGAAGGAAAGTCCAAACATATGATGATGATGAGGATTAGTTTATTATTTTGTTAATGCCCGCCCTACTACCTACCCACTTATTCTTCCACTTCCTCTATCTCTTTTCCCTTTTCTTAATAAACTTCTTTTTTTCCCATTATTTAATTTATTATATTGTATAATTTCAGGGAATCGGATATTCTTTTCTGNTTTTTTTTTTTTTTTTTTTTTTTTTTTTTTTTTTTTTTTTTTTTTTTTTTCTTTTGTTGAATTAGGGATTGGATTGGGTAGGGAATTGAATAATAGCAATGACAATGCATGTAATTGGTTTAAAGCTACAAAACAAAGTATATTTCCATGTAATTAGGATTTTACGTGAGCATGAACCTAATTAATGTCCACCTACTTATAAATCAGGATACAGAGGCTGCTCAGTTCACCACTTGATCGATATGATATGCATATCAAATGTCATTTTGGTAAATAAAAACAAGTTTGAGAGTTGTATATTTATTTGTTAACAAATCAATTGCCAATTTGGTAAATACAAACACGTTTCTAGGTTGTATATGTATTTGTTTGAATTCATAATTTGATATTATATAAATAGCCATTGATATGTTTAACATAAACATATATCAAGTGAGAAACTAATATTTCCTCCTTATACAACCTAGAGTTTCGTCGTTTTGAATACTTGTACCTTCAAAAACACTTTGAAAAATCTTTAGAAACGTTTCTCAATTTTAATTTAAAAATTGGAAACGTTTCTCGTAGAATGAAACTTTAAGTGATGTTAAATGAAACGTTTTATAAGCTTTATGACTTCTATACACGCGTTTTCTAGTATCACAAAGTTGAGTACTCGATTTATGATCCTTCCATGACCTAACTCATGTGCTCAAGTAACATTTTTTGTTTTCAGATTCCCCCGAAATCCTAAAAAATAAAAGTTATTTCTTACACTTCTGGATTCCCCGAAATGAAAGTTTGGAATTTTCCCATTAATTTTTGCTGAAAAGAAGTACTTGTATCAACAGCCCAAGTGCCCAACCACCATGTAAAATCGGTATAATATAAGGTAACTAATGAAAATGGAGTTAGGATTCCTGTTACATCTATCTAATCCATTAACATAACTCTAGTACGTAGTATCAACTATCAAGCAATAAAAGAATATTACACCTAATCGACAAATTCAATTATGTATGCCAATAGCTGGAATAGAACATGTTCGGATCCTAAGCTAAAACAATTAGTGGCGGCCTTTAGTTCAATAGGATATCCGTTACACAATTGTAGTCAACTAATCATGTATTGAATAAATTGTAGGGTTTCAATTACATGGCAACCAACTGTTAATCCTCATGTACGTTTTTCCAGTGTCAAACACTCAAACCATGTTTATTTATTGTTTTTTGGAGATGTTATATGGGACAACCAGTTGTACCTTATATGGTATAATCAAAGACAAAACAAAATTATTTATTTGTTTTGAAGCAAAAGTTTTAGCTCAATTTAAATCAAATGAGCAAACTTTTCCTCCTTAATTGAACCTAGCAAGGTAGAATTGGTTGTATAATATAAATTGCTATAGTTTTATGTTAACCTTTTTATCTAAACAGATGTGCATTTTTGTTTAAGGTAGCCATATAATGGACAAAGTATTTTCGTGCCAAAACCTTATATACAATATACGTACTGTAGTATATATATATATCCAATTGGAATAATTTTTACAAAAACGTAATGGAAAATATAAAAAGTATAAAAATATGTCTAAACAAGTGTAAAAAGTAGACTATTATTGCATCTAATATGAAATGAAAATAGTATATAGTATAATATCAGATATGGAGTAAAAGATCTTTAACTTTTTAAGTAAGGTATTCGATATCTGAAACAATATACCAACCACAACTTAAATTTCTCCCAGCTACTATTAAAGAGAACCGAGGTTTCTTGCATAAAAGTTTCATTTCACTAGGGAGCTTTGTGACAATAAAACTTCTAAACGAGTGGCATGTTTACGTTTTTGTCATACAAACGCATTATAGAACTAGAATACTCGGTACATATTTGTAAACTTTGTGGAGTATGTAAATGTATAATGTAGATGTTCTGATCTATACAGTTGCGTCATTAGTTTGATTGCATTCACTAGCAAAACCTACAAGAGTTGAATTAGTCCAGTCTACACCACTTTACGACATAATTATATGTCTTAATCAATCTAAACTACCCTAAATGGCAAGTCAAATCGAGCTCCAATTACAATTAAGCAAGTTAACATAAAGCCCATATAATGAGAAATTATAAATTTATAGTCCCCATGGGACAAAAAAATTAGTAAGGAATCGACTACAAAGTTATTATTGGACCGGAACACTACAAGAGGGGTGAATTGTTATGTGAAACTTGTAGACTAATTTTAAATAATATGAACAAAATAAAGGGTCAGAGAGATAATTTCAACGAGAAATACTTCCTTGGCCCAAATAAAGAAAAATTCCACTTTTATAATAGGCCTATAAAACTCTTTACAACTTAAATTTTCTACCCTGCCCCGTAGGTTCCTTCAGGAACTTACTTTTCAATTCTCGCTCCCGTTCTTTCTTTCTCTCTTTCTCACCTTTCTTCTCTGTTCTCACACTTCCCCCTTATATATTACAACTCAAAACAAGACTCTAGTATGTTGGAACAACTCAAAAACTAGACAGGAACATAAACTAAAACTAGACAAAGAACTTAACGACTTCTCTCTGATTTTTGCTTTGAAATATGCTTAAGCGTTGTATTTTGGGATTTAGAAGTGATTAGATATCTGTAAAAAGTTAGGACATGAAAACAAGTGAAAAGTAAAAACTATCCACTAACCACTTTCTTGTAGCTAGCCCATAATTTATCCACTAACCCACAACTTGACTCCTAAATATTAGCCACTACTAACTAATTAACTTTACAGTAAAAATAAAACCCTAATTAAAAAGACTTATTCAAAACTGCCATTTTTCTTTAATAAACAAATTGGAAAGTTTGTTATTTATTCCTAAAAATATGACATTATTCAAATAATGATTTTGAGCAGCTTTTTACAGAAATTAACCTAGACATAAAAGTGGGATAATTTAACTTTGACTTGTGGATGTAAAGCTTCAGTTAATACGGACTCAATATAGAAACTAGACCCATGTTCGTTCCAGCCAGACTCGAGATTCCAACATACGTACAAATATCCTAGAAAATTAACCCTCATAATCTTCTTCGATTTTGTTATCTTCTCTACATCAAGTAACTTTATTTGTTGGAACTCTTTGACGTGCTTTTATGTTCCTTCAGAAAATGCTCCTCAGGAACTTCATGTTTCTCTTCTCTTGGACCTTGGTTATAAATGATAAATACAGTATGATCCTGCTCCGGAATCTCTATTGAATCTTTACCTTATTCATAAATTTTACTTTGTGAACCTCCTGAATCTCATAGGCACTTAATATTGTTATTAGTTAAGTTTGTTTGTGAAAGTCATCATNTCTACACCACTTTACGACATAATTATATGTCTTAATCAATCTAAACTACCCTAAATGGCAAGTCAAATCGAGCTCCAATTACAATTAAGCAAGTTAACATAAAGCCCATATAATGAGAAATTATAAATTTATAGTCCCCATGGGACAAAAAAATTAGTAAGGAATCGACTACAAAGTTATTATTGGACCGGAACACTACAAGAGGGGTGAATTGTTATGTGAAACTTGTAGACTAATTTTAAATAATATGAACAAAATAAAGGGTCAGAGAGATAATTTCAACGAGAAATACTTCCTTGGCCCAAATAAAGAAAAATTCCACTTTTATAATAGGCCTATAAAACTCTTTACAACTTAAATTTTCTACCCTGCCCCGTAGGTTCCTTCAGGAACTTACTTTTCAATTCTCGCTCCCGTTCTTTCTTTCTCTCTTTCTCACCTTTCTTCTCTGTTCTCACACTTCCCCCTTATATATTACAACTCAAAACAAGACTCTAGTATGTTGGAACAACTCAAAAACTAGACAGGAACATAAACTAAAACTAGACAAAGAACTTAACGACTTCTCTCTGATTTTTGCTTTGAAATATGCTTAAGCGTTGTATTTTGGGATTTAGAAGTGATTAGATATCTGTAAAAAGTTAGGACATGAAAACAAGTGAAAAGTAAAAACTATCCACTAACCACTTTCTTGTAGCTAGCCCATAATTTATCCACTAACCCACAACTTGACTCCTAAATATTAGCCACTACTAACTAATTAACTTTACAGTAAAAATAAAACCCTAATTAAAAAGACTTATTCAAAACTGCCATTTTTCTTTAATAAACAAATTGGAAAGTTTGTTATTTATTCCTAAAAATATGACATTATTCAAATAATGATTTTGAGCAGCTTTTTACAGAAATTAACCTAGACATAAAAGTGGGATAATTTAACTTTGACTTGTGGATGTAAAGCTTCAGTTAATACGGACTCAATATAGAAACTAGACCCATGTTCGTTCCAGCCAGACTCGAGATTCCAACATACGTACAAATATCCTAGAAAATTAACCCTCATAATCTTCTTCGATTTTGTTATCTTCTCTACATCAAGTAACTTTATTTGTTGGAACTCTTTGACGTGCTTTTATGTTCCTTCAGAAAATGCTCCTCAGGAACTTCATGTTTCTCTTCTCTTGGACCTTGGTTATAAATGATAAATACAGTATGATCCTGCTCCGGAATCTCTATTGAATCTTTACCTTATTCATAAATTTTACTTTGTGAACCTCCTGAATCTCATAGGCACTTAATATTGTTATTAGTTAAGTTTGTTTGTGAAAGTCATCATTGATGTGGCACGCCAACTCATGCCACGTGTCAGTATAATACTGGGCCACGTGTCCACTAAAAGTCCAGGTGGCACTGCCACTTGGCAATGACTGGACCACCAAGGTGGGCTCCACACGGCCACGTGTCGTTGTAAGGTGGGCTACAAGGAACTCTTCTTTCTACATCAATCATCAAAACTTAAATCCGGGTCAACAAAAGTGCACTCATATGTTTAGTCATTAGTAACATAACTTCATTCACATCTTACAATATATAATCACACACACACTCACGTACACACACGCACACACGCACACACGCACACACATATTTGTGATAACTTGCCGAATCAACATAGATGATATACAGTTTACAACAACCATATAAAATGAGCTTCACACGCTCTTACAAACCAACTTAAAATACAACAAAAAAGCTTGAAATCTTGCTCTTGCTTTTTGTGATGTTGCCTTGGTCGGTGGATGAAATCTTTACATAGTCATGACAAAGATTAAACCTGTCAAACCTAAACATACCTTTGATATAGATAATGTCAACTCAACGTAGGATAAGAAGAGATATTTTCCATAACCGTGACAAGGAACCTTTGAAAACCTATGAGATTCAATAAGTGATGATAAAACCGGAAGAGTAGAGTGGTATGAGCTACGCCATTGAAAATTGCATTCAACAAGCCTCTTTCAGATTTGATTTTTTTTTTTTTTAAAGCAATGATTTCATTCGTCATCACTAACAATATATTAAGGATTGAAACTTATTTTTGTTGAACTGAACTTATTTTTGTTGATCTAAACTTATTTTTGCTGAAAATAAGACGAAGAAAACGGGGCCTAAGTTTTATAATAAGAAGTAATGAATTGCTGCTCTAAGAGTAAAAGTTATAGGGTTGATTTACAGTGTTAGGGGCGAAATTGTACAATTAGAGAACAATGGTAAAAAGATAATAGTTGAAATGATATATAGAGGGTTGTTGGAAAGGGTAAAATTAAAAAAGTCAACAATTGTATTCGCATCATGTATACACACCTTTGACACCTACATACATAGTAGTAGGGATCCAGATTGCAAAATGTAAATAAAGTAATTTACAAATGTAAGAAAAAAAATGAAAGACGTGAGGTGGTAACAAGATACAGCGTACCTATATATAGAAAAAAAGAAAGGGAAGGAGGGGAGAAAGAGGCCGGGTGCATCAAACAGAAAGGGGTCCCACAGTCCGCCAATCACGTTGGACATGAAGAAGAGGTTGGTCAACTTGTCTTCGCCGCCAAATAGGACAAGAATGAACAAGGTCATCGGACTTTCTGCCCGAAGCAAAGCGATTCATAACACCTAAGGTAGGAGGGGGTTCACTGTTGGAATAATCATCAGCTCTATTATTTGTAATGCTTTGGTTGAGTTTTGGAACAACCTCATTTTCATTTTGAGGTGGCTTAGCGTGTCCCTTTGACCGGAACATAGAGCGGAAATTGTTCCAAAACCCACCAACACCACTCACCAAAGTAGGAGGATGATTTTGAGCTTTTTTGGTGCGCCGACTATCCTTCCTGGACCTTACTCTACCCATACAAGAAACCTTTGGGGAACCGGGCTCATTCATTGATAAAACAGCGTTGGGTTTAGGCTCGGATCGTTTTGGGAAAAGGCGACCATTTCTGCGGTTTTTTATTAGGCCATAATTTTGTTTTTGGGGCTTAGGAAGCGCAAGCAGAGAAGCCTTAGTCTTGTTCTTGGTGTTGCAGTTGGAATATCGCTGTGAAGTGACACCACCCGATGAGGTTCCTTTACCCGAATCCCTCCTGTCCAGGTATGCGTTGCGATCTAGCCAATCAAGCTCTGCTTCTTTTGACAACCAAAAGGATTCCGGTGCGTATGCATACTCTACTTCATCTTCTGCACCACCTAATTTACTTTCCTTCTTTTCATCTTCATTTTGATCGTCCAAACATCCCTTACTTTCACACCACGCTTTCATCTCCTGCCCCTCCACTACTTGCGCCATTTTATATTTTAGACAGAGATCGAAAGGAATTAATCCAAGGAGCAAATAAAAAAATTTAAAAAAAAAAAAACAGAGAGAGGAAGGAATTGATATATATATATATATATATATATATGCCAGATTGTAGGATTTTTATTTGAGGAAACCTTAGCTACCATCTACTACAATTTATCGTCCTTGTTTTTGCTTTGAACGGAATTTCAACCCTGTTGACTTCTTATTGTCTTTTCTTTTTAACCATCTACCTATTACTCCACTCTATCTACTCCCCATTATTTTTTTACTCACCTCCAACTCTCTCTCTCTATATATATATATATATATATATTTATATATACTATCCAACCTCTCTTAAATAGTCTTACCTTTGTCTTTCATTATTATTTCTCAATCAACATGTCTTATGCATCTATTTCTCATGTCCATCCATACTTTCCTCTACTCTTATACCGTCTTTGTTATTAATTAGTTGCAACAAATTATGAATATTATTTTATACATTTCAAATAATGCTAATTTGATGTAACTAATTTGTGATGCATATGACTTATGGTCATCATTTCTCTTCGTTGCTCGCAAGCATGCATGACTCAATATCCAAAGTTTCATATACACTCCCTGTACAATAATTATTATACAGTTTGTTTAAATTTACATTCTTTTGTATTTGAGTTACCATAAAATTAACTCAAATTATTATTATTTCAAGTGTATTTAATTTCTTACTTCCTAATGGTAAAAAAAACTTAATATTGATGAATAAATATACCTTAATATAAATCTTTATGATGGGGACATTTTGGGAAAACCAAACATAGTGAAGGGTAATATAAAGTGAGCACTCAGCAGTGTATTAGTGTATGTAAATATATATAGCTCACTAGGGAAAAGACTTATATGCCCCTATTACATGCTTTTTTATGTTTCTTACTATTATAAACTAGAAACTTCCCCTTATTATATATGTTATATACGTTGTTTCTTCAAAATATTCTTTTAAATTTCAATATCCAACAAGTTTAAAGTTACAAAAAGCTAATTTATGTTAAACAAAAAAGGATTTAATGCAGGCTATTATATCATTATATACTAGATGTACGCAATATTCGTTCTTTAAAAAAAAATGATGTTACAGCTTCTCTTATTTTTCCTACAAATTAAAAATTTACAGGACTGATCTGGATAGTTCAATTTTACTAATGAGCACAAAAATAGAGATTGCAACACTAATGTGCCTTAGATATTAGATATCTAATGGTTTTGGCTGGTAAGTGAGGGTCATTTTAAAAAACCCTATGCTTATAAGCTTACCATGAATGGAGTTTAGGCTCTGTACTTTTCGTCTTATTTTTACTTATTTTCAGTAAAAGTAAGTTCTGTTCAGCAAAAATAAATTCAGATTAGCAAAAATAAGTTTGGTTTAGCAAATATAAGGTTCAATCCTTAATAAGTTGTTATTGATTTCAGTAAAAATAGGTTCAGTTAAGCAAAAATAAGTTTAGCAGTTTAGACAAGTAAAAATAAGTTCAACTCAACAGAAATAAATTCAATTCAATAAAAATAAGTTGACGAGAACATACCAATATACTATTTTACTTTTTATATGTACCATTTGTTTTCCTATGCGTGTATCTTATGCTCGTTAGATGATTTTAAAACAATGATCCATCACTTACCATTTTGAAGATTGAGATACATCCAATATGTGGAATATCACTTTTGGAATCCCATATATGTATGATATATGTTGCAATTTTGTTATCATCTAAAAGTAATATTGGTAGTTGATACAAAATAAGTATTAATTACTCGTAAATTTGGGGAAATAAACAAATCAAGTGGCACTTTTGTAAATGTTTTTTGTTTCATTTTCTTCTTGAGATTGTATACTTATATTACATTACAATAGTGCCCACTTAATTTACTTAGGTTTATGTGTAATTCAAGTGATTAACTCAACAAGCCTAGTAAATTTGACACTAGAATGAATAGTGCCATCCTTTAATTTCCTCTCTAGTCCCTGCAAACATCAGTCATATTATTTCTCATTAAACCTTTAATGATTAAAAGAGACAAGCTCCCTTGTTTGGATGATTAGTTGGGGAAAGGAGGGGGAGGGAGGGGAAGAGATCCATTTTCCCTTCTTCTCTAATAAACATTATCCTTCCAAAATTGGAGAGATTTATTTGGAAGGAAAATGGAGCTCCCTTCCTCCATCCTTGTCTTTCCCTTCCCCTTCCTCCTATTTCCCCTCCCTTCCTTTCCCTTCAAAATAATTATCAAACATAATGTAAGGGAGATAGTGGAAGTTGAAGAAGATTTGGTTGCTGTCGAAGGTGGTTAGTAGGCTGTTGTTGTTGTTGTTATCAATGGTGGCAGTGGTGGTGATTGCGGTGGTAATAGTGGTGATTGTGGTGGAAATGGGAAGAAAAGGGGTAAAATGTAATTAAGGCATGTGCTTCTCATGTGAGAAGAAGTGACCTAAAAATTTGAGTGAAGTGGAAATTTCAATTTGAGTGGTGATTAACAAAAAATTTAGCATAATAAAGTTGTTTTGGACAAAAATGAAAAATAAATGTAGTTATTATTCAAAAATTGGATGTTAGAAATACTTTTGGAAAAAAAATTTTGAAATAATATTCTGCAGATACAATCTTTTCAAAAACTTTTTTTTGGGTGCAATTTTCCAAAAAAAAAAAAAAAAAAAAAAACTTAATAATGAAAGTGAGATAACTGTGGTGTGTAAAAAATTCCCGATTTCGAATTTCGGTTCCGAAAAATCGGGTATTGGTCTGGATTTTTTTAGTTCGGAAAAACCGAATCGGATATCATATTTTAAAATTCGGCTACCGGATCGGGAACCGGAATGGAATTTTTAAAATTCGGATTCTGGATTTTTTAGGAAAACATAAACCAGAAAAGCAAATATTCGGTTTTTCGATTCGGTTTTTTTAAAGGAAAATTAAGTGTTGTAGAAGAATTTGGTTAAAAATCCGGATCCGGAATTCTGAATCGGATACGAAATGCATTATTTTTTATTCTGAAAAATCTGGATATTCGATTTTACACATCCCTAAATATAACATCTTTAATGGTAATGTAATTGTCAAATTAATTTGTCATGCCAGACAAACATTCTAGGTAGTTCACTTTCTAGTTATTTTGTTGTCGAATAGTTAGCAACTAAGCAGTTTGCTTAATCAGAATAAATATAAAATGTATTTGGTTACGACGTACGTTAATGGATTATTTATGCTACAAATCCATAATAATTAAAGTTTGTTTTTTTTTATGGTGGATTAAAAAAATGCAAAAGGCAACAAATGTTATTCGAATTGGTTTTTCCCGACCGTTGGGGGGCCCTTTTGAGACAGTGAGATAACGGTTAGAAAAACTTCCATTGTAACATTCAAATGGGAAAAAAACGGGAAACATGAATCATTATCTTTTTGGATCTCTTCAATAACTTTGATTTTAAAGCCTAAAATCAAACTCCCAAATTGGTCTTCAATGGGTTGTGTATCTTCAAAATTAGTGAAGAAAAATGTGAAGCATAAAGTAGTGTTTGGAAGTGGAGACATTCCAAACCATGTTGTTTCTCTTACCTCTAGCACTTATGGTGCACTTAAAATTGACCCAAATCAGAAACAACCCCAAACACAGAAGAAGAATGAAAAGGTAGAAGCAGGCGCAGCCAATAAAAATGTTGAAGAGGAATTAGAGGTGATTAACACATGGGAGCTAATGGAAGATCTTGAGGAAGAAACTGTTTCAAATCGGAAAGCTGCAGGTATTCGAAGCCCTTTGAAGCGCTTGGTTGTTAGTCAAGTGAGTTCCCCGAAAGAGGGGAGTGGAATGAAGTTGGCAGGTAAAGAGAATAGCCAAATGAGGGGAAGACATCAATGCTATACTGCTCCACAATCAAGATCAAAATCAAAATCAAAATCAAATTCGACAAATAATAAAGTGCGAAAAGCAAGGTCAATGTCAATGGAGGATAGTCCAAGGAGAAGCAATGCGTCATCAACAACAAGGAGAAGAAGTTTGGGTCCTTTGTTTGATCCAGAGCTAATCGACTCACTGGAGAAGGAGTTGGCTGTTGAAAAAGAACAAATCAAAGAGATGGTAATGGTGTCGCCAATGCCAATGCCAATGCCTAATAATGTGGGTGTTCCTCGAGGAGGGGAGAATTGTGTTGTAATGTATACAACAACATTGAGGGGAATTAGGAAGACATTTGAAGAATGTAATGTGGTAAGGTCTGCTATAGAATCGTACCAAATTCGAGTGATTGAAAGAGACATATCAATGGATTCCGGTTATAAGGAAGAGTTGAGGAAATTAATAGGACAGGGGGGAGTAAAGGTTCCATTAGTGTTTGTAAAAGGGAAACTAATAGGAGGAGCAGATGAAATTATAAAGTTGGAAGAAGATGGGAAATTACAAGGCTTGTTGAAAGGAATACCAAAGGCATTGCACAATAATTGTCAAGGTTGTGGTGGCATTAGATTTGTAATGTGTATGGATTGTAATGGCAGTTGTAAGGTGTTGGATCCTCTTAATCTTAATCTCTTCCTAAGGTGTGCTCACTGTAATGAAAATGGCCTCATCCACTGCCCTATTTGCTCCTCCTAGCTACTCTACTTATTTTTAATTTTTTCTTTATTGCCTTTGTATGTAACTTCATCAACTGTATTCAATGCCTCTTGGGTTTTTTCCTTCATTCATAATTGCTTTTATCTTCCTTTGACTTCCCTTCACATTTTTGTGTAAACAAAAATGAACACATTAAAATTAATGACACTTATAAACAAAATTAACAATAATATATTTATAATACTAGTTTATCTTATGTCTTAAATATTTAATTACCATTTTATATGAAATATAAAAATAATCAGGTAAATTAATTTTGTATCCACATAGAAAAGTTATAATCTTTTTTTTTTTTTTATATGGACACAACCTCACCTTCAATTTATTTACATGAAAAAATTGTAATAGGAGATTGAACTCAGTGGTGACGCGATGCCGATAGCAGCTGACCACTTGACTATCTCACCAAAGCATGAGTGACTAAATATGTACGAGTACAATTCATCTTAAACTGATCATAAGGATTAGGGGAATAAGGGGTACTCCGTAACGAATATAACAATGGTATACGAGTAAAATTATGGAAATAAGTGTAAGAGCTAGTAAAATGTGAAAATATGGAGAATATAATAAAGTTAATGTTTTTTTTTTTTTTTTAACCTCTAAACACAAGAACTGGACAGGTTGAACTGTGGTCGCTGGCCATTTTAGTACTTCATCGGCGTGTCTCTCTCTCTCTCTCTTTCTTTCTTATCTCCATTTTCCCTTTGATTTTTAATAATGGCAGGAAACAAGAGAAGAAGGATAAAATCGTAAGTTTCTGGTTTTTCTTTTCAATTCATATTGTTAATTGTTAATTGGTTGGAATTGGAGATTTAAAGCGGTTATATTTTGCGATCTGATCTGTAATTATTTGGAATTGTTGAGTTTGAAATTCAAATTGGGGATCCTGGGTTGAAGACATCCTACCTAGGGTTTACTATTGGAATGTATAAGATGAATGAAATGCTTACTATTTATAGGTAGTATCATTGCATTACATTACATTACATTACAATTGAATTGAATTTGAATTGCTCCATACTAAACTATACTATACTATACCATACTATACTATACTAGGGTGGTTTTGGATTAATGCCCAAGGTGGGTGGGCATTTGTTTGTTGAGTTTGTATGAATTGTTTGAATGTGAATGTGGTTTAGGTTGTCGGCCGCTATAAGAGATGATGACAAGACAACTTGTGTTGAGAATGAGACCCAAGATATTGATATTCCATCATGGTGTGATCTTCCTGCTGAACTCTTAGAATTGATTCTCTCTCATTTCACCCTTAGGGATAACATTCGCTTTTCTTCTGTTTGCAAGCGATGGCATTCTGTTGCTGTTTCTGTACGCCTTGTTAATCAACCCCCCTGGATTATGTACTTTCCCAAATTTGGTGATCTCTATGAATTCTATGACCCTCTCACTCGTAACACTTACTCTATTCAATTACCTGAGTTATGTGGTTCTCGTGTCTGTTACACTAAAGCTGGTTGGCTATTGTTATACAGACCTAGGACTCATCGTCTCTTCTTTTTTAACCCTTTCTCCAGGGACCTTATTAAGTTGCCCAGATTTGAAATCACTTGTCAGATTGTTGCTTTCTCTTCCCTCCCTACTTCTTCTTCTTGCGTTGTCTTTACTGTCAAGCATGTTAGCCCTACCGTTGTTGCTATTAGTACCTGTCATCCGGGAGCTACTGAATGGATTACTGCCAATTACCAAAATCGCTTGCCATTTGTCAGTAGTATTTGGAATAAATTGGTTTTCTCTCACGGCCACTTTTATTGCCTCAGTTTAACTGGTTGGCTTGGGGTTTTTGACCCTAAAGAGCTTACCTGGAATGTCCTTGTTGTTCCTCCTCCCAGATGTCCTGAGAACTTCTTTACCAAAAACTGGTGGAAAGGCAAGTTTCTTGCTGAACATGATGGAGATATTTTGGTCATCTACACCTGCTGTAATGATTACCCCATCGTATTCAAACTTGATCAAGCTAACATGGTGTGGGAAGAAGTTAAAACCTTAGACGGGATTACTCTCTTTGCAAGCTTTCTTTCATCATATTCAAGAACAGATCTTCCTGGTACAATGAGGAACAGCGTTTATTTTTCTAAAGTTCGGTTCTATGGTAAACGCTGCATATCATATTCCTTGAAGGACTGTAGATACTATCCTCGTAAGCAATTCCATGACTGGGGAGAGCAGGATCCATTTGAGAGCATTTGGATCGAACCGCCCCAGGATCTTTCTCTATTCCTGTGATGCTCGACTTATCCTGTGAGTGATTCTCAATCTAGATATTTGTGATTGTTTTGCTCCATAATGTGAAATTGTTATATTTTCATCTTTGTTGTCAACTTATTCAAGAAATATAAACCAGACAGCCAAATTCCCATGTTGATTGCTTGTTGTTATGTCTTTCACCTCATTAGCTCTTTAAACTCCATGGTGGTTTTGCTGGATTTTTTTTTTTTTTTTGGAGAAATTATTTAAAAACAAAAATTATATACATAGTATAAAATGTTCTACATGCCTTACATTAGAGGTTTAGAACTGTGCTGTTCTGAGGAAGCGTTAATTGACATGGTATTTTACTGCTTTCAGATGTTTTACCTCAATTTTGATTTGTGATTATGGTTCTATGCTAATGTATTTTCCAATTGGGACTTGGGAGTGGAATCTTTTCTTTTTAGGTACGTGATAAAACTACTGTCCCTCAATGGTTCATCTAATTTCTGGGGTTTATCTTATTTTGCTTAGCTCTCCTTCAAGTCTTTTGTCCAGGTAAAAGTATTAAGAATTAAGATTAGGATCTTCTTGTTTTTCTTTAGCAAGGTGGAAGTTATTGTGTTGATTCAATCAGCTTATATAAAACTGTTTTTGTGAGGAGACAAGAGAAAGGAAGTGTACTACTATACTGTCTAGGTATTACTATTTGTTGTTTTAGTAATATGTTAGCTGGAGGTAAAAAATTTATTTCTTAATTGATTGAGAATTTTAACTTTGGAACCAAACAATTGATACACTCTTATCTCACTCGTCTGTGATAATGGAGATGAATAGATGATTGCTCATAGAGGCATAGTATTGGGTTTCTTTCCTAACTGTGACTTTTTAAAAATAGTCTTGACTTAAGTGTATGTTTCGTTCTGACACTGCACCTTACACCAATCTCTTTTAGTCCTGGTGAGTTAAGAAACATAGAGAAGAAGACTGTGAGGTGAAATAATATTTAATGGTGATTCATCTCCTTGTTTGCAGGTAAATTATGTTTGATTACATCTAAAAATGTGCATTACTCCTAATGCCATGTGCCTGAAGTTGTCTAGAATACTCAGTGATTATAAGGAGCAACTATAGGGGAATTCAGAGCCCTTTTATCCCAAGTAAAGGAGTACTGAACAATACATCACTTGTAGCAGTAGATGTTTTAACAGTGAATACTATCTGTGAAACCAGTATTTTTAGAAGAACATTAGTTAATACACTAGTATAGTTCACATAATTTTGTGTAAAACGTAGATATATACCCTGTCATGGTGTTTGTAATATTAGAAGACTATAATATCTGTGTTTTTCACCCTTTAGAAGCTTATTGTTGCCAAACTTTGATATGAGTTTGTAATTGAATAGTTTAGCAACTCTTCCTAGATCGCACTTTAATCTTACGCCCTCCGCACCCACCCCCCTTTTAGTTTTGTAACTGGGGTTTTGGCTTGAGGGATGCCCGGTCAATTACAATTAACAAATATGATATTATTTATAAAAATTTCCCAGATTGTTCTTTTATTGTTGTTTGGCTCACATGAAATTGTTACAAAGAATTTTGTGGCAATAAGTAACAGTACTTCTAAGAACAAGACTGAGCTCAACGTAGCCCTACGGAGGCAAAAAACAAAGGTTATTAGATTTTTTTTTTTTTTTTTTGTAAATCTTACACGGTGTCCCTATGGTCAAAAATAGGAACGCTAGGTGCCTATGTAGCTAATCGGGTTGGAAGAAATGACATCAGAAGGTCTTGGGAGAGCGAAAGCTATTGTTCCTTTACTTCGAGATATTTCGAAAAGAGAAATGATCGCAAGTTTTAAGAAGCCGATCGTGGGGAGTCCTATGGTGACCGTGAACCCATATGATAAAAATAGGGCGAAAAAAAGACGGAGCTTAAGACACCTTCCGAAGGCCAAAAACAAAGGCTATAAGTTCACAGTTTTGTACAAAGGCCCTTATGGTAGAAATAGGAATCCTGAGCAACTAATCGGGGTTGAAAAGTGCATAAGAAAGTCGCGGGGGGAGTGAAAAAACTATTGTTCACTTCTGATATATCCCGAATAGAGGGATGATAACAAGTTTTTTATAAGCCGAAGCTCACCATGGGGAGTCCTGTCACATGGTAAAAAAAAACAGGCTATGTTATTCACAGATTTTGTAAGGTTTAGATTCCCGGAATAAAAACTTTGGAAAATTTAATACAGTGCCCTTATGGTCAAAATATGAATGTTAGGCATGTAATTAGGGTTGAAAAGGCCATAAAAATGGCTTGAAACAACTATTGTTTACTTCTTGCGAAATACCTCAGAAAGAGCGATGATAACAAATTTTTAGAGACCGAAACCCATCGTGGGGAATGATGTGTTCACCTTAAACATGTGGTAAAATGCAGGGTGAAAACAAGTCGGAACCCGAGACAACCCCCCGGAGGCCATAAAAAAACACTATATTCACAATTTTCATAGGTTTCGGGGTCTTGAAAAAAAAAGTTCTGAAAATTTTATGCTCGGTTTCAGGGTACCCAAGAACGGTTTCGACCCCTAAAGACCTACTGTAATCCCTCTTATGACCTCTTATAGAGAGGGGAAAGAAAGCCTCAGATGGAACAGTCTAAGAGCTTGTTAGCATCCCTCTTATGGCCTTTTCACCCCAAACCTTTGGACTGGGTTCATATTTTTACCTTACGGGATCCCGATCAATTTCCGAGATTTTTTTTCTGGGACCCCGAAACCCCCAAAAACAGTGAATATAGCCTTTATTTCAGGCCTCTGAACGGACCGTCTCATGCCCCATCACTTTTTCATCCCATTTTTTTACCATGTGATATGGGCCACCAGACCACTCCCCAAGATCAGTTTCGGTCCCTAAAGACTAACTATGATCCCTCTTATGGCCTCTTGTAGAGAGAGGAAAGAAAGCCTCGCTTTGAACTGCCTAAGAGCTTGTTAGCGTTCCTCCTATGACCTTTTCATCCCGAATTCTTTGGTCTGGGTTCATATTTTTACCTTACGAGCACCCTAGTCGGGATTTTTTTTTCCCGGGACCTTGGAACCCCAAAAAACAATGAATAATAGCATTTGTTTTAGGCCCCCAAAGGGACCGTCCCGGACCCCGTCAATTTTTCACCCCGCCTTTTTACCACGTGCTATGAACCACCATAGCACTCCACGAGATCAGTTTTGGCCCATAAAGACCTCTTATGATCCCTCTTATGGCCTCTTCCAGAGAGGGGAAAGATAGTGTCATAGGAAACCGTCTAAGAGCTTTTTATCGTCCCTCTTATGACCTTTTCACCCTTAATCCTTTGATTCTAGGTTCATATTTTTACCTTACGGGCAACTCACTCAATTTCCGGGATTTTTTTACTCGGGACCCCGGAGCTCCCGAAAACAGTGAAATATTGCCTTTGTTTCAGGCTTCCAAAGGGGCTATCCCGTGCCCTGTCACTATTTCGCCCCATTTTTAACCACGTGCTATGGGCCACCACAGCACTCCCCTTTGGCCCCTGAAGACTTAGTATGACCCCTCTTATGGCCTCCTGTAGAGAGAGGAAAGAAAGCCTCACACGGAACCGTCTAAGATCTTGTTAGCGTCCCTCCAATGACATTTTCACCCCTAATCCTTTGGTCTGGGTTTATATTTTTACCTTACAGGCACCCGAGTCAATTTCCGGGATTTTTTTCAGGGATCCCGGAACCCCAAAAAAACAGTGAATAATAGCCTTTGTTTTAGGCTTCCGAATGGACCGTCCTGCGCCTCCTCAATTTTTCACCCCATTTTTTACCACGTGCTATGGACCACCATAGCACTCCACAAGGTCAGTTTTGGCCCCTAAAGGCCTCTTATGATCCTTCTAATGGCCTCTTTCATAGAGGGGGAAGACAGTGTCATATGGAAGCGTCTAAGAGCATGTTAATTATCATCCCTCCTATGACCTTTTTACCCTGAGTCCTTTGTTCTTTGTTCATATTTTTACCTTACACGGGATTTTTTTACACGGGACCCCAGAGCCTCCCAAACATTGAATAATAGCCTTTGTTTCAGGCCTCCAAAGGGGTCGTCCCGTGCCCTGTCACTATTTCGCCCCATTTTTTACCACATGCTATGGGCCACCACATCACTTTCCAAGACCAGTTTCGGCCCCTAAAGACTTACTATGACCCCTCTTATGGCCTCTTGTAGTGAGAGGAAACAAAGTCTCACATGGAACTGTCTAAGAGCTTGTTAGCGTCCCTCCTATGACATTTTCACCCCGAATCCTTTGGTCTGGGTTCATATTTTTACCTTACAGGTACCCAGGTCAATTTTCGGGATTTTTTTTCAGGGACCCCGGAATCCCAAAAAACAGTGAATAATAGCCTTTGTTTCAGGCTTCCGAATGGACCGTCCCGAGCCTCCTCAATTTTTCACCCCATTTTTTTACCACGTGCTATGGACCACCATAGCACTCTACAAGATCATTTTTGGCCCCTAAAGACCTCTTATGATCCCTCTAATGGCCTCTTCCAGAGAGGGGAACGACAGTGTCATATAGAAGCGTCTAAGAGCTTGTTATCATCTCTCCTATGACTTTTTCACCCTGAATCCTTTGTTCTGGGTTCATATTTTTACCTTACAGGCACCTCATTCAATTTTCGAGATTTTTTTTCCGAGGCCCCGGAACCCCAAAAAACAATGAATAATAGCTTTTGTTTCAGGCCTCCGAAGGGGCCGCCCCGTGTCTCGTCAGTTTTTCGCCTCATTGTTATCACGTGCTATGGGCCACCACAACACTCCCCAAAATCAGTTTTGGCACCTAAAGAATTGCTATGATCTCTCTTATGGCCTCTTGTAGAAAGAGGAAAGTAAGCCTCACATGGAGCCGTCTAAGAGCTTGTTATCCTCCCTCCTATGACCTTTTCACCTTGAACCCTTTGTTTTCTGGTTCCTATTTTTACCTTACGGGCACCTCATTCAATTTTCGAGATTTTTACCCGGGATACTGGAGCCTCCAAAAAACAGTGAATAATAGTAGCCTTTGTTTCAGGCTTTCGAAGGGGCCGTCTCAGGCCCCGTCAATTTTTCACCTTGTTTTTTTTACCACTTTCTATGGGCCATAACAACACTCCCCATGATTATTTTCGGCCCATAAAGAATTACTATGACCCCTCTTACGGCATCTTGTAGAGAGATGAAAGAAAGCCTCACATGGAACCGTCTAAAACCTTGTTAGCATCCTTTCTATGACCTTTTCACCCCTAATCCTTTTGTCTGGGTTCATATTTTTATCTTACGGGCACCCAAGTCATTTTCCGGGATTTCTTTTTCCTGGACGTCGGAACCTCAAAAAACAGTGAATAATAGCCTAGGCCTTCGAATGGGCCGCCCGGGCCTTCATTTTTTCACCCTGTTTTTTTACCACGTGGTATGGACCATCATAGCACTCCACAAGATCAGTTTTGGTCCCTAAAGACCTATTATGACCCCTCTTATGGCCTCTTCCAGAGAAGGGCAAGACAGTGTCATATAGAAGCGTCTAAGAGTTTGTTATCGTCCCTCCTATGACTTTCTCACCCTGAATCCTTTGTTTTCTGGTTACTATTTTTACCTTACGGACACCTCATTCGATTTGCGGGATTTTTTTACCCAGGACCCCGGAGCCCCCTAAAACAGTGAATAATAGTTGTTGTTTCAGGCCTCCGAAGGGGCCGCCTCGTGCCTCGTCAATTTTTTGCCCAATTTTTACCACGTGCCATGGGATACAACAGCACCCCACAAGATCAATTTTGGCCCCTAAATACTTACACTGACACCTCTTATAGCCTCTTGTTGAGAAAGGAAAGAAAGCCTGACATGGAACCGTCTAAGAGCTTTTTAACGTCCCTCCTATGACCTTTTCACCCCGAATCATTTGGTCTACATTCATATTTTTACCATATGGGCACCCCAGTCAATTTTCGGGATTTTTTCCGGGGCCCCGTAACCCCAAAAAACTGTGAATAATAGCCTTTGTTTGAGGCCTCCGAATGGACCTTCCCGTGCCCTGTCAATTTTTCACCCCGTTTTTTACTACGTGCTATGGACCACCATAGCACTCCACAAGAACAGTTTTGGCCCCTAAAGACATGTTATGATTCCTCTTATTGCCTCTTCTAAAGAGGGGAATGACACTGTCATATGGAACCGTCTGAGACCTTGTTATAATCCCTCCTACGACGTTTTCACCCTGAACCCTTTGTTTTCTGCTTCCTATTTTTACCTTACAGGCACCTCATTCAATTTCCGGGATTTTTTTACCTGGGACCTCGGAGCCCCCCAAAAACAGTGAATAATAGCCTTTGTTTCAGGCCTCAGAAGGGGCCGCCCCGTGCACTTTCACTTTTTCGCCCCATTTTTACTACGTGCTATAGGCCACCACAGCACTCCCCAAGATCAGTTTTGGCCCCTGAAGACTTACTATGACCCCTATTATGGAATCTTGTAGAGAGAGGAAAGAAAGCCTTACATGGAACTGTATTAAAGCTTGTTACCGTCCCTCCTATGACCTTTTCACCCCGAATCCTTTGGTCTGGGTTCATATTTTTACCTTACTGGCACCCCAGTCAATTTCTGGATTTTTTATTTTTCGGGACCCTTGAACCCCAAAAAACAGTGAATAATAGTCTTTGTTTCAGGCCTCCGAATGGGTCGTCCCTAGCCTCGTCAATTTTTTACCCCGTTTTTTTTTTACCTTGTGCTATGGACCACAATTGCACTCTACAACATCAGTTTTGGCCGCTAAAGATCTCTTATGATCCCTCTTATGGCATCTTCTAGAGAGGGGAAAGACAGTGTAATATGGAAGCGTCGAAGAGCTTGTTGTCGTCCCTCCTATGACCTTTTCACCCTGAATCCTATATTCTTAGTTCCTCTTTTTACCTTACGAGCACCACATTCAATTTCAAGAAATTTTTAACCTGGGACCCTGGAGCCCCAAAAAACAAGGAATAATAGCCTTTGTTTCAAGCCTCCGAAGGGGCTGTCCCGTGCCGCGTCACATTTTCGCCCCATTTTTTTACCACGAGCTATGGGCCACCACAGCAGTCCCCAAGACTAGCTTTGGCCCCTAAAGACTTACTATGACCCCTCTTATGGCCTCTTGTAGCTAGAGAGGGGAAAGAAAGCCTCACATCGAACCGTCTAAGAGCTTGTTAGCGTCCCTCCTATGACCTTTTCACCCCGAATCACTCTGCCTGGGTTCATATTTTTACCTTACGGGCACCCCAGTCAATTTCCGAGATTTTTATTTTCCGGAACCCGGACCACCAAAAAACAGTGAATAATAGCCTTTGTTTCAGGCCTCTGAAGTGCCGTACCGGGCTCCGTCAATTTTTAACCCCGTTTTTTTACCAATTGGTATGGACCACCATAGAACTCCACAAGATCAGTGTTAGACCATAAAGACCACTTACGATCCCTCTTATGGCCTCGTCTAGAGAGGGGAAAGACAATGTCATGTGGAACCATCTAAAAGTTGGTTATCGTCCCTCCTATGACCTTTTCACCCTAAATCCTTTGGTCTGAATCCTTATTTTCACCTTACGGGCACTCCAGACAATTTCTGACATTTTTTTTCAGGGACCCCGGAACCCCTAAAAACAGTGAATAATATAGCCTTTGTTTCTGGCCTTCGAAGAGGCCGTCCCGGGCCCCATCAATTTTTCACCCCGTTTTTTTACCACGTGCTATGGGCCACAAAAACAGTCCCCAAGACCAGTTTCGGCCCCAAAAGACTTATTATGACCCCTCTTATGGCCTCTTGTAGAGAGAGAAAAGAAAGCATGTCATGGAACAGTCTAAGAGCTTGTTCGCGTCCCTCCTATGACCATTTCATCCTGAATCCTTTGGTCTGGGTTCATATTATAACCTTACGAGCACCCCAGTTAATTTCCGCGATTTTTTTTCCCAGGACCCTGGAACCCCAAAAAACAATGAATAATAGCCTTTGCTTCATGCCTTCCATGCAGCCGTCTCGGGACCCGTCAATTTTTCACTCCCCGTTTTTTACCACGTGGTATGGACCATCATAACACTCTTCAAGATTAGTCTTTGTCACTAAAGACCTCTTATGATCCCTCTTATGGCATCTTCCAGAGAGGGGAAAGGGAAAGACAGTGTCATATGGAAGCGTCTAAAAGATTGTTATCGTCCCTCCTATGACCTTTTCACCGTGAATCCTTTGTTCTGGGTTCCTATTTTTACCTTACGGGCACCTCATACAATATCCGGGATTTTTTTACAAGGAAACTTGGAGCCCCCAAAAACAGTGAATAATAGCCTTTGTTTCAGCCCTCCAAAGGGGTCGTCCCGTGCAATGTCACTTTTTTACCCCAATTTTTTTTACCACGTGCTATGGGCCACCACTACACTCCCCAACACCAGTTTAGGCCCCTAAATACTTACTATGACCACTCTTATGGCCTTTTGTAGAGAGAGGAAAGAAAGCCTCATATGGAACCGTCTAAGAGCTTGTTAGCGTCCCTCCTATGTCCTTTTCACCCCGAATCATTTGGTCTAGGTTCATATTTTTACCCTACGGGCACCCCAGTCAATTTCTAGGATTTTTTTCCGGGACCCTTGAACCCAAAAAAAATAGTGAATAAAAGCATTTGTTTCAGGCCTTCGAAAAGGTCTTATAAAGCCCCGACAATTTTTCACCCCGCTTTTTTACCACGTGGTATGGACTAGAATAGCACTCCAAAGGATCGGTTTTGGCCCATAAATACCTCTTATTATCCCTCTTATGGCCTCTTTCAGAGAGGAGAAAGACATTGTCAAATGGAACCATCTAAGAGTTTGTTATTGTCCCTCCTATGACCTTTTCACCCTCAATCCTTTGGTCTGAGTTCATAATTTTACCTTACAGTCACCCTAGTAAATTTCAAAGATTTTTTTCTCTTGGACCCCGAAGGGGTCGTCCTAGGCCCCGTAAATTTTTCACCCCTTTTTTTTTTACCACGTGCTATAGGCCACAACAGCACTCCACATGATCACTTTCGGCCACTAAAGACTTACTATGACCCCTCTTACAACCTCTTGTAGAGAGATGAAAGAAAGCCTCACATGGAACCGTCTAAGAGCGTGTTAGCGTCCCTCCTATGATCTTTTACCCCAAATCCTTTGGTTTGGGTTCATTTTTTACCTTACGGCCACCCTAGTCAATTTTCGGGATTTTATTCTCGGGGACCCCGGGATCCCAAAAACAGTGAATAATAGCCTTCGTTTTAGACCTCTGAATGGGCCGTACCGTGCCTCGTCAATTTTTTACCCCATTTTTTACCACGTGGTATGGACTACAATAACACTCCACAAGAACAGTTTTGGCCCATATAGACCTCTTATGATCCCTCTTATGGCCTCTTCTAGAGAAGGGAAAGACAGTGTCATATGGAAGCGTCTAAGAGCTTGTTATCATCCCTCCTATGACCTTTTCACCATGAATCAATTGTTTTGGGTTCTTATTTTTACCTTACAGGCACCTCATACAATTTCCGGGATTTTTTTACCACGGACCTTGGAGCCCCTAAAAACAGTGAATAATAGCCTTTGTTTTAGCCTTCCAAAAGGGTCGTCCCGTGCAATGTCACTTTTTCGCCCCCAAAGAGCTTGTTATCGCCCTCCTATGACCTTTTCATCCTGAATGCTTTGTTCTGGGTTTATAGTTTTACCTTACGGGCACCACATTCAATTTCTGAGATTTTTTTACTCGGGACTCCGAAGCCGCCAAAAACAGTGAACAATAGCCTTTGTTTCAGGCCTCTGAAAGGGTCGTACCAGGCCCCGTCAATTTTTCATCCCTTCTTTTCTACCACATGGTATGGACCACAATAGGACTCCACAAGATTAGTTTTGGCCCATAAAGACCTCTTATGATCCCTCTTATGAGTTCTTCCATAGAGGGGAAAGACAGTGTCATATGGAACCGTCTAAGAGGTTGATAGCGTCCCTCCTTTGACCTTTCCACCCCGAATGCTTTGGTCTGGTTTCATATTTTTACCTTACGCGCACCCCAATCAATTTCTGGGAATTTTTTCTCCGGGACCGTGGAACCCCAAAAAACATTGAATGGGCCGTCTCGGGCCTCGTATTTTTCACCCAATTTTTTTACAACGTGCTATGGACCACCATAGCACTCCACAAGATCCGTATTGGACCCTAAAGACCTTTTATGATACCTTATATGGCCTCTTCCAAAGAGGGGAAAGACAGTGTCATATGGAACCGTCTAAGAGCTTCTTATCGTCCCTCCTATGACCTTTTCACCCTGAATCCTTTGTTCTAGGTTCATATTTTTACTTTACGGGCACCTCATTTAATTTCAGAGATTTTTTTACCTGGGACCCCAGAGCCCCCAAATATAGTGAATAATAGCCTTTATTTCAGGTCTCCGAAGGGGTTCTCCTATGCCCCGCCACTTTTTCGCCATATTTTTTTACCACGTGCTTTGTGCCACTCTAGAAGTCCCTAAGACTAGTATCAGCCCCTAAAGACTTACTATGACCCCTCTTATGGCCTCTTGTAGAGAGAGGAAAGAAAGCGTCACATGAAACCGCATAAGAGCTTATTAGCGTCCCTTCGATGACCTTTTCACCCCAAATCCTTTGGTCTGGGTTCATATTTTTAACTTACGGGCAACCTAGCCAATTTTTGGGATTTTTTTCAAGGACCCCGGAACCCCAAAAAACAGTGAATAATAGCCTTTTTTTTCATGTATCCGAAGGGGCCGTCCCGGGACCCTTCAATTTTGCACTCCGTTTTTTTACCACGTGGTATGGACCACCATAGCACTCCACAACATCAGTTTTGACCCCTAATGACCTCTTATAATCTCGCTTATGGCATCTTCCAGAGAGGGGAAAAACAATATCATATCGAACCGTTTAGAGCTTGTTAGCGTCTCTCCTATGACCTTTTAACTCTGAATCCTTTGGTTTGAGTTCATATTTTTACCTTATGGGCAACCCAGTCAATTTGCGAGATTCTTTTTCCTGCGACCCCAGAACCCGCAAAAAAACTGAATAATAGCCTTTGTTTCTGGCCTCCGAAGGGGTTGTCCCGTGCCCCGTCACTTTTTTGTCCCATTTATTTACCACGTGCTATGGGCCACCACAACACTCAACATGATTAGTTTCGGCCACTAGACTTATTATGACCACTCTTATGGCCTCTTGTAGAGAGATGAAAAAAGCCTCACATAGAACCGTCTAAGAGCCTATTACCGTCCCTCCTATGACCTTTTCTATCTGAATCCTTTGTTCTGGGTTTCGATTTTTACCTTACGGGCACCTCATTCAATATCTGGGATATTTTTTGCCCGGGACCCCGGAGCCCCCAAAAACAGTGAATAATAGCCTTTGTTTCAGGCCTCAGTAGGGGCCGTCCCGTGTCCCGTCACATTTTCGTCCCATTTTTTTACCACTTTCTATGTGGCACCACAAGACTCGCCAAGACCAATTTCGGCCCCTAAAAACTTATGATGACCCCTCTTATGGCCTCTTGTAGAGAGAGTAAAGAAAGCCTCACATGGAACTTTCTAAGAGATTGTTTGTGTCCCTCCTATGACCTTTTCACCGCGAATCCTTTGGTCTGGGTTCATATTTTTACCTTAAGGTCACCCCAGTTAATTTCCAGGATGTTTTTTCTGGGACCCACGAACCCCAAAAAACAGTGAATAATAGCCTTTGTTTCAGGCCTCCAAAGGGGTCGTACCCGAACCCGTCAATTTTTCACCTTGTTTTTTTTACCACGTGGTACAGACCACCATAGCACTCCACAAGATTAGTTTTGGCCCATAAATATCTCTTATGATCCCTCTTATGGCCTCTTCCAGAGAGGGGAAAGACAGTGTCATATGGAACCAACTACGAACTTGTTTTCTTCCCTGCTATGATGTTTTCACCCTGAATCCTTTGGTCTGAGTTCATATTTTTACCTTACGGGCACTCCATTCAATTTCGGAGATTTTTTTCCGAGACCCTAGAACCCCAAAAAAAACTGTGAATAATAGCCTTTGTTTTAGGCCTCCGAAGGGGCCGCCCCGTGCCTCATCACTTTTTCGCCCCATTTTTACCACGTGCTATGGGCCGCATAGCACTCCCCAAGATCAGTTTCGGCCCCTAACGACTTACTATGAATTCTGTTCTGGCCTCTTTTGGAGAGAGGAAAGAAAGCCTCTCATGGAACCGTCTAGGAGCTTGTTAGCGTCCCTCCTATGACCTTGTCACCCCGAATCCTTTGGTCTGGGTTCATATTTTTACCTTACGGGCACCCCAAACTATTTCTGGGTTTTTTTTTTGGGACCCCGGAACCCCAAGAAATAGTGAATAATAGCCTTTGTTTTAGGCCTCCGAAGGAGCCGTCTCGGACCCCGTCAAATTTTCACCCTGTTTTCTTACCACGTGCTATGGACCACCATAGCACTCCACAAGGTCAATTTTGGCCCATAAAGACCTTTTATGATCCCTCTTGTGGCCTCTTTTAGAGAGGGGAAACACAACGTCATATGCAACCGCTTGAGAGCTTGTTATCGTCCCTCCTATGACCTTTTCACCCCGAATCCTTTGGTTTATGTTTATATTTTTCCCTTATGGGCACCCTAGTCAATTTTCGGGAATTTTTTCCTGGGACCCCGTAGCCCCAAAAAACTGTGAATAATAGCCTTTGTTTCAGGCCTATGGAGGGGTCGTCCCGTACACCGTCACTTTTTCGCACTGTTTTCTACCGAGGATTTTCGACATTACAACCCTTGGTCATGCTCACTCTCTCGTCACCTGTTGGCGGCCTTTCATAGGACCCTGTTTTGCCTTTGCAAGGGGTGTGTGTACCATGAGGATAGTTAAGGGCAGGAAGCCTCTTTTTGTACTATTCTGTATTTTGCGACGGGAGATAGGGGGAGCGCATGGTCCAAGGCAGGCAGGCTCTTTTCGCATCATGCTGTGTATCCTTGTCTTGGGCTCTGATGAACACATGCATGCAAGCACCCACCACGTTTGTGGACACGCCCCATCCTTACTTAGAAAATATTTAGGATCCCAGGCAGCCTCTTTTGGCACTATGTAGTAGTTTTAAGGGAAAAGCGATCTGTGACGCCCAGGCTGACGTGCCCTTAGCCAGAAGGCTTAGGGCACAACTTGCGTTCAAAGACTCGTTGGTTCACGGGATACTGCAATTTACACCAAGTATCGCATTTTGCTACGCTCTTAATCGATGCCAGAGCCGAGATATCCATTGCCGAAAGTCGTTTTAGTATTATTATAGAAGGGTTTACTCAACATGCACCAGTAGACCGAGCACAGATGGGACACACACTGTATTGATGTTCCTTGGCACGGACCGCTCCGGGTTTCGTTATTTTGTCCAGGAGGCACCCCCTAAGGCTTGCCTCCCAGGCTAGGGGAGTAGGCACGGCACGACGAGTCGCCTAGAACCCTCCCCCCATTCATGAAAAACATGTTGGCTAGTCAATCTGCTAGGCAGGTTTCGACAATGATCCTTCCGCAGGTTCACCTACAGAAACCTTGTTATGGCTTCTCCTTCCTCTAAATAATAAGGTTCAGTGAACTTCTCGCGACATCGTCGGCGGCGAACCACCAACGTTGATGCGATCCGAACACTTCTCCGGACCATTCAATCGGTAGGAGCGACGGGTGGTGTGTACAAAGGGCAGGGACATAGTCAACGCGAGTTGATGACTCGCGCTTATTAGAAATTCTTCGTTAAAGACCAACAATTGCAATGATCTATCCCATCACGAGGAAACTTCAAAGATTACCCGGACCTGTTGGTCAAGGCTATAGACTCGTTGATTACATCAGTGTAGCATGCGTGCGGCCTAGAACATCTAAGGACATCACAAACCTGTTATTGCCTCAAACTTCCGTGGCCTAACATAGTCCCTTTAAGAAGCTAGCTGCGAAGGACTACCTCTGCATAGCTAGTTAGCAAGTTGAGGTCTCGTTTGCTAACAGAATTAACCAGACAAATCGCTCCACCAACTATGAACGGCAATACACCACCACACATAGAATCAAGAAAGAGCTCTTAGTCTGTAAATCCTTACTATGTTTGGACCTGGTAAGTTTCCCCGTGTTGAGTCAAATTATGCATGAGTGGAGCCCTTCCGTCAATTCCTTTAAGTTTCAGCCTTGCAACCATACTCCCCCAGACACCTTTAAACTTTGATTTCTCGTAAGGTGCCGGCGGCGTTCTAAAAGTAACAGCCGTCGATCCCTGGTCGGCATCGTTTATGGTTGAGACTAGGACGACATCTAATCGTCTTCGAGCCCCCAACTTTCATTCTTGATTAATGAAAATATCCTTGGCAAATGCTTTCGCAATTGTTCGTCTTTCTTCTGGCCTTTTTCGAACAAGTGGAAAACAATTATTTCTGAGACCCCTTTAAAATTTGTTATCGTCCCTCTTTAGGCCTTTTCACCCCAAACCAGTTGGCATGGGTTCATATTTTAACCTTATGAGCACCTTGAAAAGTTTTTGCCAACTTTTTTTCCATGATCTTAAAACCTTAAAAAACAGTGAATCTGTCGATCTTAAAATATGCTTTGACTGAGCCCTCCCGAGGGGCCTTCCCTGGACCTGTCTTAGTTTTGCCGGGTTCTTTCACCACGTGCTCTAGACCACCACAAAAGTCCTCGTGATAAGTTTCCACCCTAAAAAACATATTATCATCCCTCTTATGGCATTTTCCAAACAACAAAAACACTGCCATTTTCGAGACCCTTTAAAATCTATTATCATCCTTGCAGCCTCGCTTAGCCTTTTTTCACACAAATCGCCTCCTCTAGGTTCCTAGGTTATATTTTAACCATACGGATACCCCGGAAAACAATGTATTAGAATATCTTTATACGAGCACCCTGGAAAAAGAAAACATGTTTACCACGATGATGTAAAGGAAAACATCTACCCTGCAAAATGTAAGGGGCCATAATTTTGGGAAAACATTTTTACCAGAGTAACACAAGGGAAAATTGAGGAAAACACAAGGGAAAGGAATCGTAGATGTTTTGGCAACAATTTTACCGTGGTTTCCTCATTATACCTTTTTCCTCTTTCCTTTGTAATTTGTTATAAGCAAACTAAGGTTGCCGGGACCCCTTTTTCCTTTGCTTTTCTTCATTTTCACATGTTGCCCTCTTTCACAATGTTTGGTGGTAAGCATGAAGCAAACTAGGTTTGCCTTCATGTAACATAGCAAAAAATACTATTGCTAAACTATTCTCAACTTGAAACGGAAAGGGCACAAGATTTTACTTTTATCATTGATGGCAAATCTAATGTCTAAACATGAACAATATTTACTCATGTTGATCACCAGCACAAATATAAGAGGTTATAAGTTTCCAAGACTTTTCCTTATCGGTGTAAGCATCACAATTTTTGTGACTCAAACTAACTAAAAGTTTACAACTAAACATGACATTAAATCAATTACAGTAAATAAATCACAAAATGGTAATAATGATTTCATTTATGAAGTACAGAAATCCTCAATCCTAACAACATTTTAAATGTGTTACAAGAGTCAATACTAATATTAGAGTGTGCCCAAATTGAATGGCAGACCAGAGTCTGCATTCAATAAGGGTTGTAACGGTTACGCCCTCTGCCACTGTCATTACCACGCCTTCCCCCACTGGAAGAGCCACCTCTACCACCACCTCCTCTACTAGCTCTATGTTGTTGTGGAGGGGTCTGTTGGTGCATTCCAGGTTGTTGCCTGCAGTAACAGAACACATTATCCATGGAAGACTAAAAACAAAACCATCTTGGGAAGTAATACATACATGAGAAACAAGAACTTCTACTATTGTAAATTTGTCCTAGAAGCAGCAACAGCAGATGAACCCGTCATTTTCCCAAATTAGTGAGACGACACTAATGACCTAAGCCAGAATATATTTCCTATCATGGGGAACTACAAAAAATGCATATGGAGTAAATAGCAATTTATATGCAGAAAAATACACCAACCAAACCTAATGATACTCTTTTTCCTAATTAATGCCCCATTACATCTCCCAAACAAAATAGTAACTTATGTTGCATGGGTATGTCGACACCGCAATACTTATGTTGCATGGGTACCCGTACCCGACAATCTTGTGCATCGCAAGTGGTTGAAAAAGGGATGGAGTGCATTTGTAGCAGCTCTTTCGTTCCATCGCTCACCCTCAGACTCATCCCTGCCATCCTAAAACATGGGAGGCTTCCAATAAGCTTACACTCCTTCCCATTAACATCTCTGCTATCATTTCTATCTAAATTACCTCTCAACTTGTTTTGACATGGGACTAATTTAGATACTCTCACTAACACTAACACTATCATTCCCATCCTCAATTTTTATTGATGGGGGTAAAGACCAAACCACGCCAAACACCCATTCCTCTTCAAACTCAACAACTATGAAAAAACCAATAACCTCTTTCACTATCCCATAACTATCTAAAAGAGCTAATGAGTAAGGTGCAACTAGCAACCAAAACTCAAACCTAACACCGCCGCAAGACGACAAATGACACTGCTCTAGGACACATCCTAGACTTGAACAAACTACGCAAAATCACCAAGACAAAAACTAGACAAATCGAGAGGCTCCAAAGAGCCCAAACCAAGGATTTGAGGAAACTTCACTTTATTAACCGACCTTGAAGGCTCCACAAAAGATGCCCACACTATGATCTTAGAGCTAACAAAAATGAACAACATAAAATATAGAAATAAAAATAAACGCCAAATGGAACACACTCGCTGGCGACCAAGAGGGCGAGTGGCAGTCAATGAGCCCCTCTCAAGAGGATTTTCGTTTTAAGGCTGATAGTTGGGGGTTTGGGGTTGAGAGGATATTCACTTTCTAAACATGTCCTATTAGCCTCACTAGTATTGATATTATAAAACTATCCATAAACAATCACTTATTCAACTCACTTCAAATGATAGTGTAAATATGGGGTTTCCTCTACATAAGACTACTTCACTTCATTTGGTACAATTCCATTCCTCTAACTCATCTCCTCTCCAAGTACTTCTGTCAGCTATCCAACATCTTGAAAAAACAACATAAACTTGTTTTGTTGGAAGACTTGTTCATGGGGCAAATGAACTTTCTGCTAACAACAACAAATCCTTATCCCAAAATAATTTAAAGTTGCCTAGACATGAATCGCCATCACACAAGTCAAATGCATATAGCCATATATGATATATCGTCTCTTCCATTTATCCATATGTAATGTCATATTCTCCACAAGCTCCATTAGCCTCATAACACTTTCAAATACTTGTTTTAATCCTCCTCTCCTTTAGCCAAACTTTGAGGCATATAGGAATTCATTTGCATCTATCATGACCAAATCATCTTAAATAATTCCTTTGAATTTGTCTCAATAGAAATATTCACTACCATCTTACTAATAAATACATTCCTTATTCTATTCTTTCTAATATGCTTACACATCCAATTGTATCACATTGCCATATCATCTAATGCAATGAATAAAAAGGCTCAAGCGCACCGGGCTATAGGATTTCTTACGCCTTGTGCACGCCTCATTGAAGTAAGGCGCACATTTGAAAAATATATAGAAAGCTCGAAAAAATGGGGAAAAAATAAGCTCCATTGCTTCATCTATTTTTTTTCTAGAATAAGTAGAAAATAGAGTGAACAAGGTTTAACTTGCATGTGTGGGCAAACAAATTTTTACTAATAATTAACATTTTTATTCTTTCCGTCTTGTTAAGCCTCATCAACACTTAGGCAAATCGCTCTTCAAGATCTATTTAAGACTTCTTAAATATGTACATTAGTATCCTCAACACTTCATCAAATCACCCTTCAAGATCCAATTAAGACTTCTCAAATATGTACATTAACATCAACACCTATGTTTACGCCATTAATACGCCTTACTAGGCGTTCAATCTCAAAACAAGTGGAGCCCAATTGTTAATGATGTCATCCCAAGCCGTAAGACTTGGAGCTAACCTTGTTCTTGCAATGATCTAACCAATAAGTTAATAAGGAACAAAAAGGTCATTTAATACAAGCATCCTCTAACTTATAGTAATATATTTGATTACCATTTGATACATGCTTAAGGGGATCTTAGTCATCAAAGATTCAATAATTTGATCCCAAACGAGGAAACACTAGTTTCAACCCTATCTTTACTCAAAAACAAAAAATATAAAAAAAAGGTTACAAAAAAAAACTAAGAGAAAAAACCAAGTAATACTTCCTCTAACAAAGGTGAGTTAACCAAAGTGTAATAGATTATAGATGGGGACCCACACTTCTTTGCGACTCCCTCACCAATCCATCAAAGTCGTAGTCCCACAAATGGAGTCAGCTACATAAATCAAAATTAATCACTCCATGTGGTCATCCACATAATATTTCCTCCTCCAACCCCTGCAATTGAGAACCTCGTCCTCCTGCAAATCCAAAAGCATCATGCCTTTTCTCCATGATTGCATTCTTCCACTCATTGCAACCAAGCTCCTTGAAATCTTTGTCTCACATATGCAAACCAACCAACCGAGGCGGTTTTCCCTTATATATCATACCAAATCTTTTCATACATCCAATTCAAAATATAAATACATATGGAGCAAGTTTTTCTTCTAGAAAGAAAGGAACTATCTATTGGATATTAAAAGTGAGAAGATAACGATATATAGAAAACTGTAAAACAAACTTTGGAACCAAAGATAGACGGCCAACAATAGCGTGAAATAAAAAACAAAAGGGAATTATACTACGAATTGATAATTTTAGGCACAATTATAAAACAATGCAAGTCTGTGCTAGCGTATTGGGTATAAACTAGGAAGTAACATTGTAGAACCCATTAACTAAAAAAATGGGAAAAATAAATATATAAACATTTTACAAGGTACGAAGAAAAAAAATAATTAAACAACCTCCAAGAGTTTCAACCCAATAATACAACGATTCAAAATGGGGTACAAATAGGTATATGAGAACGCTACCTTTGGTGTCTTGGGTGCGATGGGTACAATTACATATACATAGATTAATTCTTTGTGTATTAATTAATTAATAATAATTAACTGATTAAATAAACTTATTACAACATCAATTTCAAAAATAAAGCAACAATTAGACATTATTCTTCTCTACTTTTTGCAAATTGATGCAGTTTATTCAAAAAAAATGTAGTGTATAAATAGTTGGTTAATGGGCCAAAGTATATGTTAATAATGGGGAACCTACGAAATCGCGTGGAAAAATGTTGTAAAGGTAAATAAAAATTAAAAATTGTATTGGAAAGACGGAACATCTCTTCTTCCTTTTCCTCCCCAACATTTATACACAACATTTAGTAGAATACAGTTGTACACAACAGTACACCAACCAATTTTTGCTAACAAATACATCGGTTGACTTGCATAACTCTTAACGAACTTAAGTCCTATATTTTCTAGTACCAACAATGTTCTCAAGGATGCCTCAACTGCAAATCTAGGGTTTCGTTTCATGAATTATTTAAAGTGGGTTGAATTCGATCAGCAACACAATACATTGATACATAAGATCTGATTCACTATTCAGGTTTTCAAGTCGTGTGTTCCTCGTAAAACTATTTCAATTTTTAAGGTAACATTGACATGATAAAATCAACCAATCAAAGCCTTAATTCCAAAATTGAGATCGGCTACATGAACCAAAAGTAATCATTCCATGTGGTCATCCACATAAATTGTCCTCCAACATCCCGTGCGATCAAAGAACCATATTCTCTTGTAAATCTAAAAGCTTCAGATCCTTTTTAACCCCTCCCCAACAAGTCATTTTCGGTCTCCAAATACCTCGTTTGCGATCTCCATGATCCCACCCTTCCACTGTAGCACTTGTTCGAACCAACACAAACGACTTTCCCTTAATTTGCTTGCAATGTTTGCGACACCATCTTTCCGGCGTATGACTTTATTTCTGATTTTATACCTTAGAAGTGTTCCCGCACATCCATTTCAACATCTGCATCTCCGTAACTCCTACCTTTTGAATGTGCTCCTTATACGCCCAGCATTTTAACCGTAGAGCAACACTAAATCATTTTCGGTCTCCCAATACCTCGTTTGCGATCTCCATGATCCCACCCTTCCACTATAGCACTTGTTCGAACCAACACAAACGATTTTCCCTTAATTTGCTTGCAATGTTTGCGACACCATCTTTCCGGCGTATGACTTCATTTCTGATTTTATACCTTAGAGTGTTCCCGCACATCCATTTCAACATCCGCATCTCCGTAACTCCTACCTTTTGAATGCGCTCCTTACAAGCCCAGCATTTTAACCGTAGAGCAACACTGGTCCACATGTAGAATTTCCCCTTCAACTTTAATGGAATGTTTTTGTCACATAACACTCCCCATGACTACTCTCCATTTAAGCCACCCAGATTTATTCCTATGTGCCACATCATAGTCAATATCACCATTCGTTTGGATAAATGACCCGAAATATTTAAAACATTCCCTCATATCTAGAACCTTTCCGTCCAACATCACCACCGCATCACTTTCCTATCTGAGTCCCAAAGCGGCATTTCATATATTTTGTCTTACACCGACTTAGCTTAAACCCTTTAGACTCCAACCTTTGCTTCCATTGCTCTAATTTGGCATTAACCCCACCTTCGGCTTCATCTACCAATACGATATCATCCACAAACAACATGCACCATGGCACCTTATCCAGGATTGACCTTGTTACTTCATCAATAACCATTGCAAAAAGAAAAGGGCTGAACGTCGACCCTTGGCGCAACCCAATTGTGATAGAAAAGTCTTTAGTCAACCCACCACAAGTCCTAACATTTGTGGATACCTCCCGATAAATATCCTTAACCAGGTCAATATACCTTCGTGGTATACCTTTCTTCATCATTGGCCACCAAAGTACATCTCTTGGAACCTTGTCATAAGCCTTCTCTAGATCAATGAAAACCATATGGTAGTCATTCCGCGCCCTATAAAACTCCATCATTTGTCTTGACAAATGAATTGCTTCCGTAGTGGACCTCCCCGGCATAAAACCAAATTGGTTTTCAGAAATACTTGTGCATGCCCTCAACCTATGTTCAATCACCCTCTCCCCCAATCTTAGGCATCTCCTTTGTTCTTATAAACTAGAACCAATGTGCTCTTTTGCCAATCTTGTGGGATCCTCAAAGTCTTTCAGTCCTTGTTAAACAAATCTGTTAGCCAATCAATACCCACCTTACCTAGACACCTTCACACCTCCACTGGTATACCATCTGGCCAACTATTTTCGATGGTTTCATCTTTTTCAATGCAGTCTCCACCTCTACTCTTCTAATCCTCCGCACAAGGGTAACGTGACATGATTGAGGAATTAAAATAATAAAGGCACCTCCCTATCCAATAGCACTTAGCACTGATGCTAATAGTTGGCTAACTAAATAAATTCATTTTCTCTAATATAAAAATAAAAGATATTTTATCTATCTAGATCAAAATAATCCATTCTAGATGAAAGGCATACACATTTCACTCGTAAACACATTAGGAGTAATGCTAGCAGTACCAACAATTCCAATAAGTGTTCCATATTAACGAAAGGCTATAAGATTCTAGCACTTCCATAACATAATTTTAGTTACGTGATATGTTAGTCCAACTCTTCATTTCATCTCAAATACCCATGTCGGACACACCCTTGTACATTGGTAAGACACTTAGACACTTCATTTTGAACCAAAAACAACCAATTTTTTTCATAAAATGGGCATATTCAACACTTGACATGCACCAATGTCTGATGTACCCGTGTCCGACGCTTGTAGCGTGATGCACCTAACAAGGCTGAAGCGTTTTGGCTTACGCATAGACTTGTCTTTTAAAACTAAGCTACCGATACAAGTACACAACCATCCTTATGAACCCAACAACAGACCATTGCAAACATAAATAATGGGACAAAACCTTGCATAGATTCATATAAGCACAACACCAATCAATCTATCAAAGAATTCAAAGCCCCTTCAATCCACCACATATGGAATTTCTAAACAATAGCACTATCAACAATGTTGAGAAATGCTATGCAATCACAAGATACTTTTCTCAGGAAAATTCAAACTGTGTGCCAGAGATTTAAACAATGGTGATTATTTTCTTAGATATCAAGATGTCAACATATCATATGAATCAAAGGTCAAAAAGAATGGCAATTGCGCTTAGGAAGAAGTCTAAAAATAAAAGGGAATGGCAATTGTGCTTAGGAAGAAGGGAAGAGCAATAAATTTATGGAAAAAGGTTCATTACCACACACAAAGAAAAACACAAAAAGGTTAATCGTAGAAAACTAACAAATAACCCACATAAAACAAGTAACCAATAACTTGGTCGCTTTAACTTACAATACATATCCAATCCTTCCATCCGGTAAAAGCATAGGCATCATTGCCATACCAGGAGAACTAGGACCTCTACCACCATAAAGAAGAGGCTGAAAGAAACAATTATAAAACGTTAGAACAGAACACCGACGACAAGGAAGAAGTAACGGATAAGCAAAGAGACTTCAAAAAGAGAAGAATCAAGGGACCCACAGCTTGAACGTATCCAAAATACACATCAACACTTCAAGAGAAAAAAAGGAGTAACTGGACATGTTTGAGTTAAAACTACCATAATGTATCCGAAATATACATGAAGACTTCTTATAGTACTAAAAACCTAGTAAGGCAAAGTAAAATAATAATAATAATAATAATAACAACAACTAAAGAAAAAGTATGAATTTTGCTAAACAATATAATTCAATTAACAATCCAAAGGAATCCTTCAAACATATAGATACCATCATATCAGAAGCATATAAATTCCTCCATAAAAAGAGACATAAGTATCATAAAGGATAAAAAATCTATAAAGAGAAACAAAACATGTTGCATGCCTTTCACCTACAAGTGTACAACACTATCAAAATTTTACTGATAACTTAGTAATAAAAGTGCATCCTGGGCGCTGGGCGCAAGGCACAAAGAGGTGACAAGAAAAGCTCTTCAAAAGGTCTAAGGCAGAAGGTATGAGAGGCAAAGAAAAGTGTGCATTTGGGCGCGCTATTTAGTGGGATGCTGAGACTTGGGCTTTTGAAGGTTTGTTGTTTTTTAAAATCTGATTTAGTCACATGCTCTTTTAAAGGCTATTTCTTAAGACTTAGGAGAGGAAGAGGGAGTCAAATGCTGTTTTGAAAGAGAGAACAAGCGGAAACCGTGAAAACCCTAGTAACCTCCAACCTCACCAGAGCTGCTGCCTGTGTCAGGTCAGTTTTATTTTTCTGCCTCTTTTTTTCTTTTGTATTTTTCTCTTTTCCTCTTTTTTTTCTTCTCTTCTCTTTCTGCTGTCACCGGTTCTTCTTCTCTTCTTTTTTCCTTCACTTTGTTTTTCCTGTCTTTTTATCCTGTTTTACTTATCATTACTTTCTTCTTTCTTTAATTCTCATATTTTTTTTATCTATTTTATTCAGTTTTAGTCACTTAGTCAGCAATTTACTAATTCTTTTTTTTTAATGCCTTTCTTCCCCTTTTGGTGTATTGTTTGAATTTGTGATTAAAGTCGTGCAAAATGTCACTTTGTAGGAGGGTATAGGAATGTCACTAAGTGTGATAGTTTTCCAACGCATGTGAGGCTTGAATTTAGATAGTCTTCCAACGCATGTGAGGCTTGAATTTAAAGAATTTATGGATAAAAAGGCACAAGAAAAATTAAAGACTCAAATATGTCATGATGACATCTCCTTGTGTTGATGTTTAAATGCTTGGTGATAGAGTATGGTTAAATTGATATAAAGGTTCAAAGGAGTGGGCATGCTCCTAAAAGACCAAGACAAAAAGGTCCAATGAACATGTATCTGCATGTCAGTCACAGACCCAAAGGCGAATTTAAAGGAAAGAATATTGATTATCAAGGTTCATGATGCCAAGGACAAGAAACAAAGGAGCCATGCTTTAAAGCAAATCGCTAAGTTGTTTTATGACGCCGGACTTGAATCTAATGCAGCTTCTTATCCAAGCTTTAATGAAATGATTGAAGTAATTGGTTCTTGTGGTCAGGGAAGGAAACCACCAAGTGTTCATGATGTCGGACTTGTATCTAATGCGACTTCCTATCCAAACTTTAAAGAAATAATTGAAACAATCGGTTTACTTTTTTGGTGGCATAAAACCAGCAAGTGTTCATGGTTTATGATTTAAGTGTTTCTAATGAGTGGAATGCTTCAAAATGCTCAAAGGAATTAAGTCGGAAGAAAGAAGCCACTTATATTATTCAAGACCTTTTTGAAGGAATGTTGTGATTGCGCTTAAGTTGACGGGACCTCTTGTCAAGATTCTAGACTTAATTGTGGCAACTAGACATCCACTCAAACACTTGGTCACATATTAGGGGCAAGAATAAAATTATGGATATCGTGGGAACGTCCCCTACTCAACAACGCGCTGCACTTCCTAGGCTCGGCTGTAGTGGAAAGTATGCAAACGCCGCTAGGTTGTCGCCCAGGGGTCAAATGAGCAAGGGTTCCGCCAAAGGGGTCAAACGAGAGAGGGTTCCGGTGGAGGTAAAGAAGCTAAGAAGGTAGTCCAATGATATCAAAATTAGAGGAGGCCAAGGAGGAGAAAAATAAGCAATATGTGTCTACAAGAAACCAAATGGGTTGGACAAAAGGCAAGGGAAATAGATTCACAACGGAATGGAGTAGGTATTCTCATGGACAAAACATATAGCACTTATGTAGAGAAGGTGCTAAGAAGCTAGGATGCACGAACTCGGGTACGACTGACACTCAGCTTTCCAAAAATTAAGGACTCACCGACTTGTTTTTAAAGGCTCCAAAAATTTAAACATTGAAACGGGACACAGTTAAAAATCAATAAATATGTATTTATGTATAGTTATGAAGATTTTATTATCATTTTATAAAAACACTTTGGTCATTAAATGAATATTTAGAAGGTGTTGATACAAGAGAAGTAAATGAAAGGAGACTAGAAAATAGTGTTTTTAGGAATTTGAGGTTTACATAGAAAAAAGAGCAAAAGGAAGAAAAAGAGAAAAATAGTAAAAAAAAAAATAAATAAATAAGGAAAGAAATACATTGAACAATTTTCTCTTATTTTGGGTGAAAAAAGTTTCAATAAATATAGAAGGCACTTGACTATACGGTAGTATTGTACAAATTAAAGCTCCACCTACCTTTTTTTTACTCTAGTATATTCTCCCCTATGTACTTCATCATATTCAAAATCAAACAGCAAAAAAATTTTTCACCCTACAGATTATGGCCGGAGGTGTATAGGTATATGAAAACAGCACCATGCTAATCGCCCTACAATGATGAAGAAAACCCACAATGCCTTGATTATCATTTGGTTGATTTCACTTACAATTATAGATCTAGGGTTTTGCAAAATTCGTTTTCTCCTTCTCAAATATAACCTGAATTCCGTATCTGTACACAAGGTGTGTTGTGTCAAAAACGGTACGATGGGGTAATTGTCGAGTCGCTTAAAAGAGTGATCATTTTCTGAACATTGAAGTTGTGTTGGGGGATGAGGCTATGACTATAATTAGAGCCTATGCACCACAAGTTGGGTTTGGTAAGTCTAATAAAGATGAATTTTGGGAAGATCCATAGGAGGTTGTGCATTGGTGGTGACCTAAATGGACAAGTGGACCTCAATAGGGAAGGCTTTACAAGAATCCATGGAGGTTTTGGTGTTGGAGGGAGAAATGAGATCGGAAGAGATATTTAGGACTTTGCTTTGACTTACGACTTGGGTATGATGAGCACATGCTTCGAGAAAAGACTTCCACCGAATGACCTATAGGAGTGGTAATAATGCTAGCCAAATTGACTTCTTAGTGACGAAATCTAGGAGGAGTTCTATTGATAGTAAAATGAACACCGAAGAGAGTGTGGTAACCCAACATAGATTGGTGGTGCTACATTTTGAAGAAAGAGATGTTTAAGGAAAGTAATAATGTTTAAGGTTGGTGGTGCTAGGTTGGTGGACACATCTTGAATTTTTGATGGAACTAAGAAGTAAAACAAGCTATAATGAACAAGAGAGAGTGATACACGGAAAATTCAAAAAGATGAAAATCTTTGAAAGATAAAAAAAAGGCTAGAGGAGAAGCCCAAAGGGATGGAAGAGATGCAAGGACAAAGGTAAACTAATACCTTCATGCTAGATTACATAAAAAAGAAGGAAAGAAAGATGTCGGGATATCGGCCATATGAGAGACCAAAGGTTAGATTACTGAATTGGCCAAATGAGAGACCTAAAGACTCAGACATCAAGACGGCTAAATGTGTAAAAGATGTCTCTCAAAGAGAGTTGGTTGATGATAAGAGTTAAAGAGTAGATGAAGGTCTTCCTTTGATAATTTATTTAATGAAGTTCAAGAGCAAGAGATTGAGGACGCAGCTATAACTCATGATATGGTCAATTGAGATTTTATGAAGAAGATTAAAAAAGGGGAGGTAAAAAGGGTTCTTAAAAGATGGGGTCAAGGAGAGCACTAGATGATTTTCCTATTGAGGTATGGAGATGTTTGGGAGATAAAAAAGTAAAAAAAAAATTAAAAAAAAAAAAAAACTAAGTGGTTGACAGCTCTCTTCAACAAGATACAAAGAAGTAATAGGATGGTGCCAATGGTGCGAAGGAAGAGCACCATAATAGCAGTGTATAAAAACAAAGGTTATGTTCAGAAGTAAGCCAACTATAGAGAGAAGCTAATGAATCATATCACAAACTTTGGAAACAAGTGCTTGATTTGAAGTTGAAAAGATTTGTGCAAATTTCGAAGAATCAACTTGGATTTGTGCCATGTATGGACTAGGTGTTGGGAAAATAGAAGAATTCTCTATCACAATTAGTACACATCCATGTTCAACACTTGGCTCTTTTCTTTTTGCCATAGTAACGGACGAATTGATTGGTTTAATTCAAGATAGTATCTCTCGGTGCATGATGCTTGCGGATGATATTGTGTTGGTCGATATGACGAAAGAATGAGTGGAAAGTAAATTAGAATTGTGGCAAAGAACGCTAAAATCACGGGATTTTAAGTTGAGTAGAGGTAAGAAATGAATATATGGAGTGTTTACTTAGTAGGACAAGGAATCGAATGACAAGCACAACCAGTTTGGTAGGAAGAAGTGTTCAATGTTGCGATTTCTTTCGATATTTTGGATCCACTATCAAAAAGGATGGTAAATTGGACGGGGATATGGCCCATGGGACCATATAAGGTTGGTTGAAGTGAAAGGGAGCTTTTGGACTTCTATGTGATCGAGGTATGCCCTAAAAATTGAAGGGATAAATTCACCACATTGCATTGCTTTAGACCTTTAGCTTTATGGGGCTGAAAATCACCTCCATAAGATGAGTCTTATGAGTGGGGCAGAGACAGGCCTACATTGGATGTGCAGGACCGGTGCGCATACAAGAAAGGACAAAATACGAAATGAAGTTATTATGAAGAAGTTGGAGGTTGCTTCTATTGAGGATAAAATGAGGGAATATTATCGAAGATGGACTGGACGTATAAGACGAAGGCCAAGTAGCGCACCCGATAAGGAGGCCGAAAAGTGGCATGATTCATTTTGAGATAATTGCCCCAAAAAAAAAGGAGACCCACGAGAGGCGCAACACTCTAATGCACTTTGGGGCTAGGATGCTCAAACTCAGCTTTGACCCCATCGTACCCGTGTCAACACGACGCCGGTACGGACACAAAATCTGGGTCTGATCCGGGAGGGAGAAAACGGACTCTTGAAAACCCTAGATCTAAAATTGAGGGTTAATCAACCAAAATTGTAACCAAAACATAAGGGGTTTTCTTCGTCATTGTAGGGCCAGTAGCATGTTGTTTTCACTCATCCATACAACTCCAGCTCGGCCACCTTCGCCAGCGATGGTTGTAGAGTGACAAAAACTTCTTGCCGTTTCATTTTAATTGATAAAGTACATAAGAGAATATACCAGAGTATAAAAAAAAAAAAAAAAAAAAAA
>PYUH01004034.1:2099613-2115354 GCA_016808085.1 Suaeda aralocaspica | reverse complement strand
GTAGATAGAGCTTAATTAGTACAAGACAGTTGTACAGTCATATGCCTTTTTATTCTAACTTATTTCACTAGAAAACTATTCAATTTTTACTATTCACCAGAGAAAAAAAAAAAAAAAAAAAAAAAAAGTAGATAGAGCTTTAATTAGTACAAGACAGTTGTACAGTCATATGCCTTTTTTTATTCTAACTTATTTCACTAGAAAACTATTCAAATTTTTACTATTCTCTTTTTCTTTCTTTTACTCTTTTTTCTATGTAAACCTCAAATTCCCACACACACTATCTTCTCGTCTCCTTTCATTTATTTCTCTTATATTAAGTTATTAACTCCTTCTAAATAATTTTGAAATGATTTTAAGTGTTTTAAAAATTATATATAAAAATTACATAAGTATACATGTATATATATTTAATTATTTGTAACCATCTCCCCGAGTCCAAATGCAAGTTTTGGACTTTGAAAACGTGTCGACAAATCGTTAATTTTGGAAAGTTGAAGGATCCGAATGTCAGACACATATCCGTGTCGGACAACTGTAACTGAGTCCAAGCATCTTAGCTTTGGCGTACTTCTCACCTTTTTAAACTAAGACCTATCTTGAGAAATGAAAAGATATATGGAATTTCACATGGTAAGAATGTAATTTTGACTTTTGGTACTAATGGAAACTATAAAATAAAAAGATGAGGTTATTATAAAGGAGGGGTTGCTTCTACAATCTGAAAAACCATCTAAGATGGATGGGGCATACAATACAGACATCAAGTAACACTTTGGTAAGGGGGGTTCAAGAGTAGCGACTGGATAAACTGAAGAAACGCAGAAGACCTAAACAAACTTGGATGAAGATAGTTGGTGGAGATAAGAGGTTATTGGATCTTTACGAGAATTGGCGTTAAACGGGGAAGAATGGAAAAACATGCACATGAATTTTGTGATTCCTCTCATTGAGTCATTCCTAGCCAACCCCAGATTATTTAGGGACTAAGGTGTTGTTGTAGTAGTAGTTTAAGTGCCATGCACCTCTTTTAGCCATAAAGAGATAATTCATTTAAACGGGATAAGTGTGTTGAATACTTGAAACAATCCATTTATCAAACTCACATCACCAACCCAAACAGTACATAAACACAACCAAACACCATCACTCCAACCCCCAAGGAAGATCATGCTAGAAAAGCTCAAACATCCTCATATTAAAGAATAAGATCCTTACTTGTGCAAGGCCTGGAGAACCAAATCCTGCACCAACAGCTCCATATGCACCACCAACCATATTATAGCCAACACGAGGGCCATAACCAGGAAACAAAGCTGATTTATTGGAATTGACCCCTGATGGTGATTTCTGATCAGCTTGTGGCTTTGCCAAAGAGCATTCTAGAACTTGACCTGTGTCCCCAAAACAGATAAAAAGTGCCAACCAAATATTAACACCACGCCTAAAAAGGGGGAGGGGTCACTAAGAGGATTCAACAAGAACAAACTAGCAAACAACAAGTATTACCTTCAAGCTCATATCTCTCTGTGTTCTTCAAAGCTTTCATAGCACTTGACCTTTCTGCAAAATGCACAAAGCCAAACCTGCTGTTCTCCTGCCCTGATTTTGCAGGTGGTAAAACAACTTTGGTAATTTTCCCATGGCGCCCAAAAATCTCCTTTAACATGTCTTGGGTGACATCTTTAGGCAAGTTCTTCACATAAACAGCCTTGACCTATCAATGTAATACAACAATTAATCTAATTAAATTATTAGAAATAAATAAAATTTCTAAGAATAAGCTTAATTCTGCTAAGAATGATTTGAGGCCAGTCACAGCATCATAAAAATATTAATAAAAAAAATTAAAAAAAAACTACATAAAAAGCAACCAATTCCAAGCCAACCATAAACAACATTGACCTATCGAGGTAATACAACAATTAATCTTATTAAATTATTAGAAATAAATCAACCTTCAAAGAACAAGCTTGATTCTACTAAGCATGATTTGAGGCCCATTCAGAGTTTCACAAACATATTAAAAAAGACCTACATAAGAAGCAAGCAATTCCAAGCCAATTGTAAAGCAAATAATCATTGTTTGATCCTCACATAATCCATGCAACTAAGCATGACGTCAACTTAGAACAATAGTGTCCAACAATCTCATGAAACTGCATTACTACAAAAACAATCCAACTTATCCACCCTACAAACATAAAACAAGCTCACACCAGTACAAGGTACAAGGTGATAGTAAAACTAGCTTGTACCTATACCTGTACTTTCTTGGGTGAATGGTGCTCGTATTAGCGCCTCTTGCTTTGTGCACAAGTTATGTTTACTATCACGTTATACGTTATACCTGTACCTAATACATGAAAGCATGAATGTTTGTACTTCTGCGTTCATAATGTATTAACATGATAAATGATACAACTATATAAACAAACAACTTGACGAAATCAATATGATAAAACATGGTATTAACATGATAATTGATAAAAGTCATCAACTTCTGTGTTTGTACTATGTAGCCACTTCTAACAGCAGAGCATCAAATTGAAGATATCAGATATTGTCATGACTTATACTAAAATCTATTTAAAGCATGTAATTTATAGAAAAAAAAATTTACAAATATTATCCATAATTTAACAGTTCTACAAAGATAAGATACCTGGGATCCAGCAGACGATTCTGCATTTTTTGGGTCTGCCCAACTGACTGTTGGAGAATTATCACCAAGCCTGAAATCTGGGCTTGACATTTTCTGTCTTGAGTACTCAGCACATGCATGATTGTAGTACTCAATGAATGCAAATCCACGATTACGGCTGGAATTTTGTGGGTCCTGCAATAGTACATAACAATCAACACGTCAGAAAAGAGTGTAAAAAATCATCTTCAAACAAGAGTGGAAAGAAAAAACTAAGATAAAAAGACGAAAGAAATGCAGCAAAACCTTTAGGAGTTCAATAGCATTCACTCCAGGCCCAACCTCAGAGACTACATTCCTTAATTCTTGTTCTCCCCAGGTTCTAGGAACGTTACCAATGAACAACTTATGCTTAGCTTGTGATGAAGAACACTTTACTTTCTTTCCCTGCACAGAGATACACCAAAGTCAATTATTGCAAGTCATGAATCAATAAAACCTCTCTTTCCCTCTCTGACTTACTTTCAACTTCTCTGAATCCCTGGAAGAGGGGTTTGTACTATACATGGCCTTAGGAAATTCGTAACCAGTTTTTCCATACTAATCAATGTGCAGCACCACTTGCAATGACATACAGGCATAAAGTACCTCTGTGTAACCGCATTATAAGCATAAAAAAAGCTCCAGAGGATTTGTAGATGATAGCCCCCCTATAAGCAAAAAGAGATTACCTTCAGTTCAGTATTATTCAACTTCTCCATCGCTTTAGCAGCCAACTCCTTTGTCATGAACATTACAAAAGCATAGCCTTTGTTTTCACCGGGTTCTTTGCCTTTCATTATCCTTACCTGCAATAAAAAACAGAGTGAAAAGCATGGCACCATTGATCATTCCACGTCTAAAACAGAATACAAACACAATAAGGTAACAGAAACATACCTCCTTGACCTCTCCTATAGATTGACAAAAACCCTTCAAATCCTCCTCGGTAGCATCAAGTGGTATGCCACCAAGGTATACTTCTGATCCATGAGGAGGAAGCGCAAGTAGCTCGGCATGCTTTATATGGTCATCTTGTTCCTTCATATTAGTGTCACCATCAGCAACAGTATCAGGCTCCTCATCCTCCTCCTCCTCTTCTTCTTCCTCTTCCTCTTCTACTTCTTCCACCTCTTCTACCTCCTCCTCTTCCTCGACTTCTTCTTCAACCTCTTCCTCGACTTCTTCATACTCAACCTCTTCCTCTATTGTCTCCTCAGGGTCATTATCTCCATCGAGATCAACCTTCTCATCAGGCTTTTCTGGTTGAGTGGGCGTATCAGGGACTGTTGCTGCAGCAGCAGAGGCTCTGGTCCTCGGCATGTTGGAATATGTAATCTGAAAAGCTCCCTAAAAAAGTGTAGAGGAAGCACAGAAGCCAGGTGCATCCGAAAAGAGAAAGAAGATAATGGCGGAAAGGAGGAGCAACGGAAAGGGGAAAAGGAGATGCACGGTAAGAATCTCAAATGAAAGTGTGCCATGAATAATGGCAGCAAGGGATTCTGAAACTTGAATGAATAATAGAACAGAACTAACAAGAAAGATAATTGAATGACAATGATGAGGATAAAGGCGATACGATATGATATGAATGTTTCTTCTTTTTTTTTTTTTTCTTGACAATTAGATTGGTAACAAGTGTTGCTCAAACAAGCAAGCAAAAGGCAATACCCAGTTTATAACTAGCGATTATAACAAGGAACCCAAACCAAAGAGGAAACAGGAAAAACAACAATAATATTAATGAGAAATGAGAATATGAATATCAAAAACATAGTAACAAACACAGTCACCGATTTGAGGATGCATCATATGCAAATCTAATATACTACTAACTAATAATAACAATAACAATAAACCCTAAATCATTGGAAAAACAACACCATGATCTCCTGCTAAAAATATAAACAACAAATTCATGATTTTGGCGGATATAAATGGTTAATGAATGCACCAATTGATTGCAACCATGGATAGAATCAAGAAAGCTGATTTATTGACAACATTAAAATTAAAATGGCAATACAATAATGTTAGAGAAAGAGATAGTACTTTATAGCTTACCGCTGAAAGGTAGAAGAAGTAGAAGAACAATTGAGCAACGAGACAAAGAATGCGAAATTTTTTCAACAAAACCCTAAATCGCTCGCTCGCTCGCTCAAACGTCTTTTGATATTTTTGGGATTGGGTTTTATGTCCTCAATTTCAATTTCCCCTCTTTCTTACTAACGCCACTGCTTACTCAGTCGTCACCCAATTGTTGGCAACGCAAATTTTTAACGCTATTAGGGTTATTTACATTTTTCAGTTTTTCACATTGTAATTAACTCACTTTGATATTTAACACATAATGAAAAACATAATTATATATGTTATATAATATATGTATTTAGTGGATGCCCATTATACTCCTATTATTATTCTAGTATATTCTACATACTAGGTTTATAATTCTTTAAGGAAACCCTAATTGTTTCCCATGTCTATATATATATATATATATATATATATATACTCCCTCATAATTTAATAATATATATGAATAAAAAAATACACATCTATTCTCCTAATACTCTCTACAAAGACTGTATTTTCTATAACACGTTATCAGCACGAGACTCTCATTGAAGCTATTAAGTTAATTACATCAATCGATTAATCTAAGCATCACATCTAAGGTACGTTTATTTATTAAATTTGTGAACTTTGAATGTATTCTAAATTAACTGTATAATCTGACGAGATGAAATATTATATTCATAATTTGATAATTTTATACTACTAATTACATTTATGCCGATTACTTGTACTGTAAGGTAATAGGATTTTGTTCGTTTGCATCTGCCGATTATTCATATTATTGTAGGCTTTGATTACTCAATATTTTTGAGAGAAATCGATTTACACTCTTCAGTAGAGTTGTGTGCCATGAGAGCCATCCATACTAAATTATTCTATATATATGTTGATATCCACTTTGTAGGAGAAATTTATTACTTTATTTATTTACTTTTAATATTTTAATATGATATGGTGTTCACATATGATAGCATGCATGTCAAATACTCGTTAATTTTCCTAGTTGAATCAAGGACTCTGACATAATTGTTTGCCATGATGTTCATAGTTGTTTATTATAATAACTATCATATGACTATTGACATCAGTTGATTATCGGTATATAATTAATTAAGTTATGATTATTGATTTCCCATTATTAATTGANTTCCCTTTATTAATTGATTTTGCTGTTTTGATATCAATATGCAATTTATGATTTTATATTGGTACATCAATTTATTACCTACCTATTGCCATCATATGAATTATTGAATTTGAGTACTTATTATGTTGATAGTGTGATAGAGTTGTCAAATCCGTTTATCGATTGAGTAAATTAGTACTTAGGTTTATAGTTCATTGTCTTCATACTCCGTAAGTCTATCTATGTTATGATTTATGCATTATCCTCTAATTTACTCTTTTATCATTAGTCTAACTCATGGTCTTCTATTATTTTGGATTATCAAAGAATTATAATTATACTCTTAGAAAAATGACGAATTCTTGCGTATGTGACCTATAAGATGATAATATGGGATAACAATACAAGAGCCAAGGATCGAGTGTAATTCGTCACAAGAATATTATTAGTGATTTAGTATCAAGAGTAGCTTACTAATTAAAAGAATTATACTACAAAAATAGTACTTAGTAGTAGTAGTAATAAAGAATGTATTCATTAATTATGCCCATAATTTTTGGAAATATCATTATAAAGTTTATATATGGGCATAGAAAAAGATGTGAATTTGAATAATTTACTTACATGATACATGACATTGCCTACAAGATTCTGCTTCCTGAAAGAATCTGAGACTAAATGCTGTTGGACTAATTTCATGCCCCCATATGCAAGGATTAGCGGGAGATAATATTTTTTATTCCATGAGTTATAAAATACATTGATGGTCAGTTTGGTACATATTAATAATTTATTCAATAAAGATGGCAACAAGACAGTTAAATGTATAGAATAATGATATCATCCTGAAGATGGATATATGAATGATTTAGAATGTTATTGATTATAAATCAATCATAAGTGCCCTGATTAAAATTAATGTTGTCGCAGAAGGACAACACAAGTTGCTCACGAACATAGATTAAGCCTGAAACGTGGTAGACTATTGAGTTATGAACATAATTATCGTTGAATATGAAAGAAAATAATACGTTATGATGAATTTTCATTAGAATATATTTATGTTTAGTAAAACTGATATGTGCCAAGATTATATAAAATACTCTAGAAGAGTATAATATGTCCAACTTAATTAACATGTATCATGATAATAATAATCAATACTCTAGCAGAGTATGAATAATGAATGTTGCATAAAGTATTAGTCTTGCCAAGTATAGAAAGAAACACTTGCTAGTGTTCTTATATCACATCATATTAATCATTCATGGCCATGCATGGAGTAGGCATAATAAAGTGATCACTATTGTTTGAAAAAATGACCAGAATTAGAAAGTGATTGGATGTGATAATTCAATTAGGCCATTGGGTTTAATGTATAGTATAATCACCCGTAAGGGAAACCTGAAGTTCATTGATATGAAATAATGTGTTGACGCTCTCTCTTGTTAGATATGTGAAATGTTTTGAATGGAACAAGAATAATTAACGAACATTGAAATGAGCTATATTTGGATTGTGATTTTAAGAAAATTCAAGAAAAAGAAAAAGTTATTTTTGAACAACTTTGGTATACATATGTAATGAGTGACCAGAAGTTCACTAAAATAGCTTATATGTTGTTCTATATTATGTGACTAAAGGCTTACCAAAGCACCTTGTATGTTAACACGTTGAGTAAGTTAAAACTCATTATCAAAGTCATTGGCAATTCAAAAGATCACCATTGAATGGAGTTACATGCGTATAAGCTAAGTCATACTTATGTCTATATAACAATATTTTTTATTGGGGCTGTTGAATGTCAGCACACAAGAATAAACCGACAACTGCACAATAATTGTCTCCCCATTGTCACTAATCTCTAGAAGAGAACAGTTTATGGTGAATTTATAAACACATGTGATATGTGTGGTTTTCATATTGTTTTTCCCCTTGTTTCGAGTCAATTTTGTGCTTAATGGGTGTCATTCTGGTTTTATTTTAGCTCATTCGATGTTCTTTAGCTAATTTGAAGTGTCTCGTCAAGTTTGATTAATTTCCGGCAATTTTAGAGCATTTTAGTTGATTTTTATCATCCACGGTTGTTATGCTCGGTTTTGGTATGTTTTGTAATTTCAGGCACGAAAACCGAGGCTCGAATTGAAACAACCTAATTAATTAGTCATTGATTGATCAAGGTTCCCCTAACCCTAGAAATTAGACTACTCACTCATAATTATGAAAATCAAAACAAGAATAGTTGTAAAAACCCTAATTGAATTCATGAAGTAATTGATAACTAAACTTATTAACATAACAAAAATAACTAAATTAATTAAACTAAGAAAACTAAAAAGCATAAATAACTAAATAAAGAACAAAACCAGAAGAATTACCAAATTGAAGAAACAATTGAAGACTTGAATTGAATTGAATTTCAAAGTATGAACAACCCTAATTTCCCCTAAATAATTTGAGAGAAAAGTGCTTAAATTCTATATCCTAAGAGAGTAATTCTAAATATGAAAAGCATAAGTTCTTTTGCCTAGAAAACCGTGCCTAATGTACCCAAGTTGGGCTTACAAAACCTAAGTACAAAGAAAATAAAAGACGAATAAAAAGATCGGGAAAACGTCTGATGCGGGCGCATAGGAGATTTATGCGCCCGCATCAACCTCCAGAATGCCTTCTAAGTCTGCAAAATTCATTAAATGCGCCGCATCTCATATTTGTGCGCCCCGCATCTCATATTTGTGCGCCCGCATCACTACCTCAGAAGCTATTTTATTTCTTTTCTTCTTATTCTCTTCATGAGTTCTTTAAGACTTGTCTTCATACTTCTTGGCACGCATTTCATTGCATCTTCATTCTTATCCCGTCTAAGCTTTCCGGCTTCGTCTAGCCTGGTTTTCGTGCCTGAAATTACAAAACATACCAAAACCGAGCATAACAACCGTGGATGATAAAAATCAACTAAAATGCTCTAAATTGCCGGAAATAATCAAACTTGACGAGACACTTCAATTAGCTAAAGAACATCGAATGAGCTAAAATAAAACCAGAATGACACCCATTAAGCACAAAATTGACTCGAAACAAGGGGAAAAACAATATGAAAACCACACATATCACATGTGTTTATAAATTCCCACACTAACTGTTCTCTTCTAGAGTAGTGACAATGGGGAGACAATTATTGTGCAGTTGTCGGTTATTCTTGTGTGCTGACATTCAACAGCCCCAATAAAAAAATGATTGTTATATAGACATAAATCATGACTTAGCTTATACGCATGTAACTCCATTCAATGGTGATCTTTGAATTGCCAATGACTTTGATAATGAGTTTTAACTTACTCAACGTGTTAACATACAAGGTGCTTTGGTAAGCCTTTAGTCACATAATATAGAAACACATATAAGCTATTTATGTGAACTTCTGGTCACTCATTACATATGTATACACCAAAGTTGTTCAAAAATAACTTTTTCTTTTCTTGAAAATTTCTTAAAATCACAATCCAAATATAGCTCAATTTCAATGTTCGTTAATTCTGTTTGCCATCAAAACATTTCACATATCTAACATGAGAGAGCGTCAACACATTATTTCATATCAAATTGAAACTTCAGGTTTCCCTAGGGTGATTATACTATACATTAACCCGAATGGCCAATTGAATTATCACATCCAATCCCTTTCTAATTCTGGTCAGTTTTCAAACAATAGTGATCACTTTATTATGCCTACCATGCATGGCCATGATGATTAATATGATGTGATATAAGAACACTAGCAAGTGTTTCTTTCTATACTGGCAAGACAATACTTATGCAACATTCATTATTCATACTCTGCTAGAGTATGATTATTATTATCATGATACATGTTAATTAAGTTGGACATATTATACTCTTCTAGAGTATTTTATATAATCTTGGCACATATCAGTTATAAACATAAATATATTCTAATGAAAATTCATCATAACGTATTATTTTCTTTCATATTCAACGATAATTATGTTCATAACTCAATAGTCTACACGTTTCAGGCTTAATCGATGTTCGTGAGGCAACTTGTGTTGTCCTTCTGCGACAACATTAATTTTAATCAGGGCACTATGATTGATTATAATCAATAACATTCTAAACATTCATATATCCATCTTCAGGATGATATCATTATTCTATACATTAACTGTCTTGTTGCCATATTTATGAATAAATTATTAAATGTACCAAACTGACCATCAATGTATTTTATAACTCATGAATAAAATTTATCTCCCGCTAATCCTTGCATATGGGGGCATGAAATTAGTCCAACAACATTTAATCTCCATATTCTTCTTAAGCCATGAATTCTTTAGGCAATGTCATGTATCATGTAAAGTAAATTATTCATAAAATTCACATCTTTTTCTATTGCCAATATATAAATCTTTATAATGATATTTCCAAAATTATGGGCATAATTAATGAATACATTCTTATTACTACTACTACTAAGTACTATTTTTGTAGTATAATTCTTTTAATAGTAAGCTACTCTTGATACTAAATCACTAAAATATTCTTGTGACGAATACACTCGATCCTTGGCTCTTGTTGTATTCCCATATATCATCTTATAGGTCACATACGCAAGAATTCGTCATTTTTCTAAGAGTATAATTATAATTCTTTGATAATCCAAAATAAAGAAGACCATGAGTTAGACTAATGATAAAAGAGTAAATTAGAGGATAATGCATAAATCATAACATAGATAGACTTACGGAGTATGAAGACAATGAACTATAAACCTAAGTACTAATTTACTCAATCGATAAACGGATTTGACAACTCTATCACACTATACAACAATAAGTACTCAAATTCAATAATTCATATGATGGCAATAGGTAGGTAATAAATTGATGTACCAATATAAAATCATAATTGCATATTGATATCAAAACAGCAAAATCAATTAATAAAGGGAAATCAATAATCATAACTTAATTAATTATATACCGATAATAACTGATGTCAATAGTCATATGATAGTTTTATAATAACAACTATGAACATCATGGCAAACAATTATGTCAGAGTCCTGATTCAATAGAAAATTAACGAGTATTTGACATGCATGCTATCATATGTGAACACCATATCATATTAAAATATTAAAAGTAAATAAATAAAGTAATAAATTTCTCCTACAAAGTGGATATCAACTATATATAGAATAATTTAGTATGGATGGCTCTCATGGCACAACTCTACTGAAGAGTGTAAATCGATTTCTCTCAAAAATATTGAGTAATCAAAGCTACAATAATAGAATAATCGGCAGATGCAAACGAACAAAATCCTATTACCTTACAGTACAAGTAATCGGCATAAAGTAATTAGTAGTATAATTTATCAATTATGAATATAATATTTCATCTCGTCAGATTATACAGTTAATTTAGAATACATTCAAAGTTCAAATTTAATAAATAAACGTACCTTAGATGTGATGCTTGATTAATCGATTGATGTAATTAACTTAATAGCTTCAATGAGGTCTCGTGCTGAAACGTGTTATAGAAAATACAGTCTTGTAGAGAGTTTAGGAGAATAGATGTGATTTTTTTATTCATATATATTATAAATATGAGGGAGTATTATATATATATTATAATATATATATATATATATTATATATAATATTATATATATAGACATGGGAAACAATTAGGGTTTCCTTAAAGAATATAACCTAGTATGAGAAATATACTAGAATAATAATAGGAGTATAATGGGCATCCACTAAATACATATATTATATAACATATATAAATGTTTTCATTATGTGAATATCAAAGTGGTTAATTACAATGTGAAAAACTGAAAAATGTAAATAACCCTAATAGCGTTAAAAATTTGCGTTGCCAACAATGGTGACGACTGAGTAAGCAGTGGCGTTAGTAAGAAAGAGGGAAATTGAAATTGAGGACATAAAACCCAATCCCAAAATATCAAAAGACGTTTGAGCGAGCGAGCGAGCGATTTAGGGTTTTGTTGAAAAAAATTTCGCATTCTTTGTCTCGTCTCAATTGTTCTTCTACTTCTTCTACCTTTCAGCGGTAAGCTTATAAAGTACTATCTCTTTCTCTAACTTATTGTATTGCCATTTTAATTTTAATGTTGTCAATAAATCAGCTTTCTTGATTCTATCCATGGTTGCATCAATTGGTGCATTCATTAACCATTTATATCCGCCAAAATCAGAATTTGTTGTTTATTTTTAGCAGGAGATCATGGTGTTGTTTTTCCAATGATTTAGGGTTTATTGTATTGTTATTTTAGTTAGTAGATATTAGATTTGCATATGATGCATCCTCAAATCGGTGACGTGTTTGTTACTATGTTTTTGATATTCATATTCTCATTTCTCATTAATATTATTGTTGTTTTTCCTGTTTCCTCTTTGGTTTGGGTTCCTTGTTATAATCGCTAGTATAAACTGGGTATTGCCTTTTGCTTGCTGTTTGAGCAACACTGTGTTACCAATCTAATTGTCAAGAAAAAAAAAAAAAGAAGAAACATTCAATATCATATCGTATCGCCTTTATCCTCATCATTGTCATTCAATTATCTTTCTTGTTAGTTCTGTTCTATTATTCATCAAGTTCAGAATCCTTGCTGCCATTATTCATGGCACACTTTCATTTGAGATTCTTACCGTGCATTCCTTTTCCCCTTTCCGTGTCCTCCTTTCCGCCATTATCTTCTTTCTCTTTTCGGATGCACCTGGCTTCTGTGCTTCCTCTACACTTTTTAGGGAGCTTTTCAGATTACATATTCCAACATGCCGAGGACCAGAGCTCTGCTGCTGCAGCAACAGTCCCTGATACGCCCACTCAACCAGAAAAGCCTGATGAGAAGGTTGATCTCGATGGAGATAATGACCCTGAGGAGACAATAGAGGAAGAGGTTGAGTATGAAGAATCGGAGGAGAGTTGAAGAAGAAGTCGAGGAAGAGGAGGTAGAAGAGGTGGAAGAAGTAGAAGAGGAAGAGAAGAAGAAGAAGAGGAGGAGGAGGATGAGGAGCCTGATACTGTTGCTGATGGTGACACTAATATGAAGAACAAGATGCCATATAAAGCATGCCGAGCTACTTGCGCTCCTCCTCATGGATCAGAAGTATACCTTGGTGGCATACCACTTGAGCTACCGAGGAGGATTTGAAGGGTTTTTGTCAATCTATAGGAGAGGTCAAGGAGGTATGTTTCTGTTACCTTATTGTGTTTGTATCTGTTTTAGACGTGGAATGATCATGGTGCCATGCTTTTCACTCTGTTTTTTATTGCAGGTAAGGATAATGAAAGGCAAAGAACCCGGTGAAACAAGGCTATGCTTTTGTAATGTTCATGACAAAGGAGTTGGCTGCTAAAGCGATGGAGAAGTTGAATAATACTGAACTGAAGGTAATCTCTTTTTGCTATAGGGGGGCTATCATCTACAATCCTCGGGAGCTTTTTTTATGCTTATAATGCGGTTACACAGAGGTACTTTATGCCTGTATGTATTGCAAGTGGTGCTGCACATTGATTAGTATGGAACAAACTGGTTATGATATTCCTAAGGCCATGTATAGTACAAACCCCTCTTCCAGGGATTCAGAGAAGTTGAAAGTAAGTCAGAAGGGAAAGAGAGGTTTTATTGATTCATGACTTGCAATAATTGACTTTGGTGTATCTTGTGCAGGAAGAAAGTAAAGTGTCTTCATCACAAGCTAAGCATAAGTTGTTCATTGGTAACGTTCCTAGAACCTGGGGAGAACAAGAATTAAGGAATGTAGTCTCTGAGGTGGGCCTGGAGTGAATGCTATGAACTCCTAAGGTTTTGCTGCATTTCTTTCGTCTTTTATCTTAGTTTTTTCTTTCCATCTTGTTTGAAGATGATTTTTTCACTCTTTTCTGACGTGTTGATTGTTATGGTACTATTGCAGACCCACAAAATTCCAGCCGTATACGTGGATTTGCATTCATTGAGTACTACAATCATGCATGTGCTGAGTACTCAAGACAGAAAATGTCAAGCCCAGATTTCAGGCTTGGTGATAATTCTCCAACAGTCAGTTGGGCAGACCCAAAAATGCAGAATCGTCTGCTGGATCCCAGGTATCTTATCTTTGTAGAACTGTTAAATTATGGATAATATTTGTAAATTTTTTTTCTATAAATTACATGCTTTAAATAGATTTATAGATAAGTCATGACAATATCTGATATCTTCAATTTGATGCTCTGCTGTTAGAAGTGTGCTACATAGTACAAACACAGAAGTTGATGACTTTTATCAATTATCATGTAATACCATGTTTTATCATATTGATTCGTCAAGTTTGTTTGTATATAGTTGTATCATTTACATGTTAATACATTATGAACGCAGAAGTACAAACATTCATGTTTCATGTATTAGGTACAGGTATAACGTATAACGTGAGTTAAACATAACTTGTGCACAAAGCAAGAGGCGCTAATACGAGCACCATTCACCCAAGAAAGTACAGGATAGGTACAAGCTAGTTTTACTATCACCTTGTACCTTGTACTGGTGTGAGCTTGTTTTATGTTTGTAGGGTGGATAAGTTGGATTGTTTTTGTAGTAATGCATAGTTTCATGAGATTGTTGGACACTATTGTTCTAAGTTGACGTCATGCTTAGTTGCATGGATTATGTGAGGATCAAACAATGATTATTTGCTTTACAATTGGCTTGGAATTGCTTGCTTCTTATGTAGGTCTTTTTTAATATGTTTGTGAAACTCTGAATGGGCCTCAAATATGCTTAGTAGAATCAAGCTTGTTCTTTGAAGGTTGATTTATTTCTAATAATTTAATAAGATTAATTTGTTGTATTACCTCGTAGGTAATGTTGTTTATGGTTGGCTTGGAATGGTTGCTTTTATGTAGTTTTTTTTTAATTTTTTTTATTAATATTTTTATGATGCTGTGACTGCCTCAAATATTCTTAGCAGAATTAAGCTTATCTTAGAATTTTATTATTTCTAATAATTTAATTAGATTAATTGTTGTAGTACTTGATAGGTCAAGGCTGTTTATGTGAAGAACTTGCCTAAGATGTCACCCAAGACATGTTAAAGGAGATTTTTGGGCGCCATGGGAAAATTACCAAAGTTGTTACCACCACTGCAAAATCAGGGCAGGAGAACAGCAGGTTTGGCTTTGTGCATTTTGCAGAAAGGTCAAGTGCTATGAAAGCTTTGAAGAACACAGAGAGTATGAGCTTGAAGGTAATACTTGTTGTTTGCTAGTTTGTTCTGTTGAATCCTCTTAGTGACCCCTCCCCCTTTTTAGGCGTGGTGTTAATATTTGGTTGGCACTTTTTATCTTTTTGGGGACACAGGTCAGTTCTAGAATGCTCTTTGGCAAAGCCACAAGCTATCAGAATCACCATCAGGGTCATTCCAATAAATCAGCTTTGTTTCCTGTTATGGCCCTCGTGTTGGCTATAATATGGTTGGTGGTGCATATGGAGCTGTTGGTGCAGGATTGGTTCTCCAGGCCTGCACATAGGATCTTATTCTTTAATATGAGGATGTTTGAGCTTTTCTAGCAGGATCTTCCTTGGGGGTTGGAGTGATGGTGTTTGGTGTGTTTATGTACTGTTGGGTTGGTGATGTGAGTTTGAAAATGGATTGTTTCAAGTATTCAACACTTATCCCGTTTAAATGAATTATCTCTTTATGGCTAAAGAGGTGCATGGCACTTAACTACTACTACAACAACACCTTAGTCCCTAAATATCTGGGGTTGGCTAGGAATGACTCAATGAGAGGAATCCACAAATTCATGTGCATTGT